>WUQG02419701.1:0-15315 GCA_011317285.2 Androctonus mauritanicus | reverse complement strand
CGTCATTCGTCAACCAGATCAAGAAGAATTCCCCTATCACCTGTCGATGGACACAGGTGCAATATTGCGAGAACGATCAAAACGAATGGATAGACGACAGATATTACTGATAGCTTTATATCTATAATAAATTGATGTTCATAAGGTATATTTGGAGTCAGATCATCGCTAGTTGTAAGAACTCTGCTATGCCATATTTACTATTAGCTTACATCGTATTGGACACGAGTTATCGATCATCTTATTGAAAACTAACTGCAAAACGGAATTTTATCATTGTTTCTGTATAAAACAACTGGTTGTAATCTTATCAAAAACCACTGGTATTGCAGTTTCCGAAGGAGAACTGAACAATCTATCAAAACCATGCGAAAATTTTATGCCACTTGAACATTTGCAATATTCATCTTAATTTTAAAAAAATTAATGATAGTTTATATATTATGTGGATCAACTATAAACATAGAATAATTGTTACAGAACTGAATTATTCAACTATTTATAGAATTTAAGTTATTCAAGGTGAAGCTAACATATACGGGCTTATTAAAATCAAACTAAAGTTATACAAAAACATGCTAACTTTTATTAATTAATAATTAAACTTGAGGAACTAATTCATAATCGGAAATTTATCTAATGAACAACTACATTATTAAATTACATAAGTTAAGATAATTAAGTTTGAAGGATTTAAGGTTGGCTCTCGATGCCGAAATCTATCTAACAAGAAAACTGGCTTTTTATAAAGTGAAGTAGGCTTATATTTAAAATTATTCTGAATATTTGGCATTATTATTTAGAAAATTATGTCGGCTTATATAGAAATGATTCAAAAAGCATACTTTTAAAAAATAAAATAATTATTTTCCATATTATTGAACAAGAGAAAAACTTCCTTTATTTATGTTAAAAGCAAAAATAAAACTTATTTTGCATTTTGTCATGCTGTAAACATGTCTAACCACTTGATTATTCTGTTTAAATCTTGTAGAAATTAGACGATTAAAGAACATAGTTTAACAAAGCAATTTCTCCTAAATATTTTATTAAAATTAACGATTACTTAATAATTATTAATATGTCAATGATACTTTTTTAATCTTAAAAATTTTATCACAAACACATTATCTGTTGTGTATAGTTATCACGTCATCATCATCGTCAGATTTTCACGATTCTAATGAAGAGTTAGCATAAAATTAAACGAAACAACGAATGCGTTAAACGTCTACAGTTTAGAGTTAACTCGATCAAGTGTAGCGCAAAATATGCTCTCGTTCATTATTTTTTCCTGAAAAGTACAGTTCTAGTTATAGCTTAGATTGACGTTACACAGAATAATGGAATATCATCATCAGTTACGATTTAAGCTCCCTTTACGAAATCAAACGGTGCAGAAAAACGGTTGAATCAGGTAGACCTACCAATTGGCGACATATTTTTATATAAGTACAAGTAGCCTGCTTTCCTAAGTCTCGCATGGGAGGGGTAAGAGTTGGGGATTTATGAATTACGGCTATAATTTCTCACCACTGTCCCATCGGGCATCTCCTCCCACTGTCTGCCAATGGATTCATCCCATGGGTGCAGTTTGAAGCTGGTATCGGAGTAGACACCAGTCAGCCGGACTCTTCGTTCCATCAGACTCTGCTATCGGTGTTCTGGTAGTTTTTCACGGTCGACGGTCACGTGACAACGATGCAGCCTACATCTATAAAATGTACGGTTAACAATTCATTTCAACAGAGAACGTCCGCCTTGATTAAACCGACTTCATCCCTATGGTATTAGAATTGACTCGAAAAAACAGTATCTCATTGCTTACTTCTGCTTGCTAATGGCATTAAAACGACTGCGCTGGACGAAACTTTGTCTCTGAGATCATCAAAAACTCTTCCTAGACAAGATTTTATAATTAGGAAACCGATATAACTTTCTGTGAACTACGAGATGTGCTAAATCATCTTTTACTGCAAACGAAGTTTTCTAAAGATAAGATCTATTAGATTATCTCAACCTCTTGATCCGACCTGCCTGCGAAAAATTCCTCTATTAAACAACATCGTATGGATTTAATAACAATGATTATGTTGTTATATTTAGACCTTTTTTTTTTAGTTACTAAACACGAATATTTCGCAAATGCAGCAACTCAATCGTAGCAGAGCCGTGATTTTTAAACAGTGTTCCATCCTTTTTATCTTCCTACTTAATAATTTTTAAATGGTAAGACGATAACGATTCTTTAACTACGTACAACTGTTATAAAAGTACAGTATAACAAGTGCAATTTCTAGTTGATAACGGAGAAGCGACTTAACTGAATTTAAATAAGTTTAGGTTGGAGGAAACCGGATTAGATTATGTGAATGGCCTTCAGTCTTTAGTTGGCGATATTGATGGTCCTAAGGGTGATCTCTGTCTGCCCCTTCTCCCCTCCAACAACTTGACCCCACCCCCTATCTGCTCAAAGAAGCGTGTTAATAACCGAGCTACAGTGATTGTCGTGCGCCATTACCCAATCCACCTTTCCCCACTTGGTCTTTAATTGAAACAGCAACTCTTCTAATCTTGGCTTCTTCATTCGTAGCATGTGACCGTTTAATGGAGCATGTAGACATCTTTATTGTCGTCCTACATTATAACGGAGAAATAAAATTAAAACTATTTTTATTATTTCGCATCAAGTGACGACTGTTTCGATAGAGTTGTCTACAATTAATATATATTCGAGCAGTCGCGATTATTTTATGAAAACCTTCAAGAATGACGTTATTGTTTTTACTTCTTGACATCGAATACAATTTTGCCATTAAAAATAAGCTCTTTGCAAAGCACATATGCCAGTTGAATATTGTAACAGTTTAAAAATTATGTACATATTGCAATTTTTATTGTGATCGTCCAACACGTTGCAAGCTATCAATGTGACCCAATATGAAAACTTTCAAGAGGAATTTTGTAATAAAAATTCAGAAAATATAGGATTTAAGCCAGAACTAAATTTAATTAATAAGATTCCTTCTTTCTTAACAGTTAATCAACATTTCTGAGCATTAAATGTCTGCATATTATTAAAAAATCTCCAGAATATGTCATCGTATGGTAACCTTAGCAATATTAAATATTGCATTTTGATTCAGTTCATGCGAATTTTTTATTATCAAAGGAATTTAATAATAAATAAGTTGAAAAATATCGTAAAGATATTCAGCATCTATCATTATCTATATATACAAATAGCCAAGTTCATGTTCTCAGTAGGGCAAGGGTAGAAAAAAATTCCGATTTTATTATTTGTCAATAAACTATTCACACTTAGATGAATGCATGTGTGTGTGTGTATACGAAGTCATTCCACCATATTTTAAAGAAAGTCAAAGATTGTTCACGGATGTAAGATGAGATAGAGAGCTGTCAAGTACTCTTAACTTGGACAAGTTCTGTCAAACAGGTACGGTCCATAAATGAGTATGTCATCTGCCACTTTGATGAGCATCAGGGGTGGAGTTACAGGTGTGTCTTAAGTAAGTATTTTTCAATTTAATATTTTCCTTAATCTACTTTTAAAGTTCACCGTACCCAATTCTTTTACTCATGTTTCTGGATAGACCGGCGAGGTTTGTTATTTATGCCTAGAGCGAGAAAACACTTTCTCTCTCTCACTCTTTTTTTTTCCATAAATTTCAAACCTATAATTTAACATTTTCTATAACCTTTGAGTAAAGTAAGGAACATAAAATAACAATATTTTCACAATTTTTAAAGGTATAAATTTAATTCCTGAAGAGTGAAGCGTTAAATTGTATATATATTTTTTTATTTTTTCTTTACATCGCTTAGGATTTTTGTATCAATGATTATAATTAGATCTCCAAATATTTATGTTGATAAATACGTTTAAAAAATTATTAAAAAAAAATTGCTTTTGTCCAAATTCGCGCGGGAATGGATGCGATTTCGATTTTTCTTCTAATTTTTCTTCCGATTTTATATAATTTAATTATAATATAAGCAAATTTTATCCATCGGCGTTTCGATATATTAATATTCTAATTATTCAAAACTCGGTATTTGCAAAAATTATAATCGATAACTTCAGATAAGAGAGAGAGAGAGAAACTAGAAGAGGGAGGGAAAAAATGATAAAAATGATTTCTGAGCTCGGATTTTAGATCTTTTACAGGCTTATCTTGTTGGTAGGCATAAACCATCAGAAAAATCAGTTAAAAGAGACGGTTTATAGTAGCTAAATTAATCATAGATTTTACACAGAGATAGAGAATATGCTTGTTGGAATATGTCCGTTGCTTTAACGGATGAATTCTAAGTCCCTTTATGAATGGGCACTGCCTCCAAATGAAACGCTCCAGATCGAAATTGCATCTCATTCTTTCATTCTACTCTTCTCTCTTTAGTTTTTTTTTTATTTTTTAACTGCAAAAATAACTTTCTACTGCCATCTTTTGACATAAAGAGGAACTAGACGTTATAAAGTACGTATCAGAAAAATAAAGAGGAGGATGGATTTTCACCAACTTATTTTAGCAATTAATTCGTCATCGTAAACGAAACCTATCGAGAATTCTTAAAAAAAACTTTGGTTTGAATATTATACGCTTAAAAATCTCGTAATTCAAAAACAACAAAGAGGAACGAAAAATCGTTGGGATGGAAAACTAGAGGTGATTGATAATTTACCCTTGTTTATATTCGTAGCTCCATAAATCGAGTCACGAAGAGCTAAGATGATTCTGAACGACACTTGGCCGAGACCATTGTCACAAGCAGTGCATACGCAAATGAATGTCTATCGATATATGTTGTGTCCAAATGACCTTCTTACTAGGAGACGACTTTTGCAGAAACGGTTGTCGCTCTCTCTCTGCTTTTGCGACAAAATTCTAAAAGGGGGAACGAAGGGGCGCTACCAGGGTGAGGTATTGGCACCGTAATTAGCGCCCCCTATTTGTCCGTCTTGCAGCAGTTGTCGAAGGGACAACCCATTGACTGCCAGCAAGCTGTTGCCACTACTAACGGCCTGTGAAGTCACAGCTGACTCTTACCTCTATATCAAACACCAGGCCAGACATTTAAACTCGGAGAAGATACAAATTTTACTTTCGAATTCCGAATGCTAAACTTATCTTGTAGAGAAATGGAAAGAGTTTTTTTCCGCATGCATACATTTCCTGTGTGAATAATTATGACTAACCTATAGACAGAACAACAATACTTTTAAATACGAACTAATAACAGATCTTACAGATTAGTACCACACAAAATTTTGGAGCTATGCTAACGAACTTTTGAGATCATAATTACATATATATATATTTAGTGGGGCATTTTCACAGTTTAACAATAATTTATAACTTTATAATTATTTTAAATTATAAAACACAATAAAGTTTATATAACTTGCAAGAAGTTAAGACAGTTTCTAATTCCTAACAGGCTTTGATAGTCATGTTGTAAGTTAATGTAAAGGATGGTATCGGGAATGATCTGCCATCGATAGAATCGAAGTGTGCAAACTGTGACGGAGGGGTTGAGATATCCCCTTCACCAACTATTCCAGGGGGGGACTTTCGCTATGGTATGGGGAAAATGAGTCAAATGTCATTATTTCAGCTGCGACCAAAATAAATGTGTCCACTAATGACTCACGTAAGGCGGTAGCCCCAATCGTCCGATAAATCAATACTGGACTTGCTTCTGTACAGTGCTTGGCATGATCTCAAGCACGTGACAATGACTGGAGAAGCACTTCAATTGCTATGAAAGGTCCATGGATAACTCTGATCATCGAGTATTGAAAGCCAAGTTCCAATCCGATTTTGAAATACGAGAGATCTCGTTTCTCTTCTGTAAGCACATTTAATGAAACGAAAAAAAATCAATTAAATATGAATTTATTATTGATCGATAGGCTAATATATAGGCCTATATATTGTACGATTCTACTGCTTAACTGTACAATTTAAACCGCCAAAAGTCCTCTCTATTGCATAGGCTATATATTTTACAGAGTTCCCAACGGGATATTGTGTTTGCTTAACAAATATTTTCTCAAAAACAACTTTGGCACATTCAGATTTAGAATTTGTGCCAATATTTACCAGAAGAAAATGGAAACTTGACAACAATGTAGCTCAAAAAAAAAAAAATGTCTATCATTTATTAGCCTTGAACGTTCAGTTTCCTCCAATTTTTATTCGAATAAGAAATTTTAAAAAACTTTTGACCATAAAAACAATGCAGATTCTCGTTCGACAAGTTAGAACCTCAAAAAATATCCACAATTTTTGTGTCTAAGTTTAAACAGAACGATTCTATATTAAAATGCAGCTTAAAATTTTCCATAGTATTATAACTGATGCTTCAAAAAAACGACTTTTTATGAAATTTAATTTTTTTTTTTAAATTTAACAGAGAGAGAGAGAGAGAGGAGGAAAAGCTATTAACGCAATTTAAAAATGATCAACAAAATTGAAGCTGTTTACGGTAGACACAAGCATAAACATCAGAGTTTTGTCTATATTGTAAAATCAATGTAAGAATTGGATGTTACGTTCTCCAAAACTATTTCTCGTACGAGATTCAACATATAGAATTACAATTGCACATCTGTTACACGACTGGCAGTCTTAACAGCAATGTTTATCCGAAACCTTTCTTTTTGAATTGCCATGGAAAATGCTCAATATTAGATTCTTAAGCTAATATTAAAAATAGATGGGTCCACGTGCCGATTTTCCATTAGAAATTTGTTTCTGTTAGAAGGAAAATAAGAAAATAAAAAAAAAATAAAATAAAATATATAAAAACGTTTCCCATATAGAGAAGACACGTCAGCTCTTATGGATGTCGCAACGACTTAGACTTATTTCGAGAAAATTTTGTTGGTTGCGAGTTAAATGGGCTAGACATTTGACAAATGGGCTTTGAGGTACTGAATATGAAACAATTTAGGCTATAAAGTAGAAAAGCGAATACATTAACCGAAAATAGTATGCAAGTTTGTGGTCGATGTCCGAATGTTATATAGACCTTTCGTATAAGTCTATAATCTCTTAGACAAATTCTTTACTATTTTTACCAATAAAATATGAGAAAATATGTTAATTATCTTCTTAGAAAGATAAAAAAAAAAACGAATTAAAATATGCAAAAAAATGATTAAAATCTTTCACAAAAATTATAATTGAATAAATCAAGACTAGGAAAGAATATCTCATTAAAAATATGTAAATATGTAGTGGGCTATATAGTATATTTATACCGAAATTTTTAATTATTATTATTTTTTTTCAAAATAATGATTCCATAACGAATAAACAAGGACATTACTAAAACTGTCATTAATAATTTATTTTTATATTAAATTATAACTGGCTGAATTTTATAAATGTCTTCTTTATTTATAAAATTTTAAATATATATTTTTCTTATTTAGTTAATAAATAAATCAGCACACAATTTTATCCTTTTTTTTTTTTTTTTAAATAGTTTTACGTGATTTCTGTATAAATCTAACGCAAATACTAGCTATTAAATTTTTACGAAATTTATATATTTAAGTACATACTTTTTATCAGTCATAAAGACGGAATAATGAAATAAATTACCAGATAATGCTTAGATATTTTATTGAAACACGAAGTAATTTTAGTTTGACATTATATACACAATTGCAAATTTATAGGTCAGTGGTTCTTAAGCTGCTGAAACGCACTCCTGGGGAGAAGGAAGAGGTCCTTCTATTGTAGCATTTATATTGAGAGAGAGAGAGCGAGAGGATCGTAGGGGGAGATGGGCAGAAAAAATAATAAATTTTTTTTTTATTTTGGCATAGTGAACATTTATTTATTTTTGTGCTAACAATACGTGATGTATACACCTAGCAACAGCAAATTTTAGTTACAGACGATGAAAATCCATCCTTACAGGGGCTAAACTTATTAGATTTTTTTTTTCGCTTTATAATTACAATATTTTGATAACGAGAGATTAGGAATATTGAACTTGGAGATTGGTTATCCTTCAGTGTGACGAATCAGTTTTGTCATCAGTCAGTTCGGCAGTAAGGTCGATTACGTGACGACTCAATTTGCATAGTGAAAGGGTTATTAAACTGATAGGTATGACAAGATTGCTATGTGTTAGAGAATCGTATGATCTAGGAATTCGGAGGGGTAGAGATCCTTTAAATAACCCGACGAAGAAAAAATCTTTGTTCATATAATCCCCAAAAACTACTGAACAATTCACCTTCAAGTTGTCATTTTTTAAACTTCCATTTGTCACTGTTCCTTCGTTATATGCAAATGACGTGTCGGACAACTGATTACTTTCTTGTACAAAATGGTGAAAGCTGTAATCTTGTTTTAATGGCAAGAGTAATCTTTCTAATCCTCTGTTTATACGGTGCATGTTAAATGCGTCAAAGAAGGAAAAAAAAAAAAATTACTGTAGGACTGTATCTCTCGCGAATAGCACTTCCTATAGGAGTAAATATCTGGGACATACGGAACTCTGTAATCCACTATTCGTCTCGACAAATTATTTTCCACTTAGTTCTGTTCTCATTGACATAAACAAGTGACTGACTTTTTTTGTCGTCTCTAATAGGAAATTACCAGCGAACAGCAACAAATGCGACAAATCATAGACGTTGAGAGATTTTTTGATAAAACTGTTTCAACAAAAAGTCGAACTGATACTAATTACGATCGGACGAGTCGTTCCATGCTAAAACTAAATATCCAAAATGGAAATTAAGTGTGCTACGAGAGAAATAAATTTTCGATATGTCCAAAATAATTAATTACTAAAAAAATATCCAATATCCCAAATCAGTAATGTTTTAATAAAATCTATAATTAAAAAGTAAACGAACTGTTTTCGTGTCTAAATCATGCCCTCGCACGCTAAAATAGTAAGATATATAATATATAAAATATCGATAAAAATACATTTTTTAATAAAGAAAATAAAAATAAATTATGATAATTTTGCTTCATAAATCTGCTTTAGATTTATTTATTTATTTTTTTTTTTTTAAGTCAAGATAGAAAAACAAAAATTAAATTTATATTAAAAAAAATTATAAATTGATTACGATTAATTAATTTTTTATTTTAATAGAAAAAAAATATATATATATATAAAATTATCCGATTGTTATGACTTTTTCATCTGATAGAATATTTGGTTAAAAAATCTATTTTTTCCTCTATATTATTTTTGTCTAGGAGAACTGATAATTTTTTCAGTTAAGCAAAAATTAATTATTTAGGAAATTAATATATTTTTAAGCAGGAAACAACAATATAAGAGACCAGAAATAATACGTTTACAGTTCGAGAAAATAAATAAATAACTTAAATTCTGACATACGGTTTGGTTAATGGTTACGCGAAACAAATAGTCTAGTCATTTATTTATTTAAGTTGAATACAACTTCTGTCTTGAAATATTATCTTAACAAATATAAAAGACTCGGAAAAATCGTGAGAAAAAAAAACTGATATATAGGCAATCACGACTACTTCACAAAGATACATTTGGGAAGAGAAAATGCCAGTCTAGTTAGTTAATTGTGAACACGGTAGGCAAGCAGTCCTATATTCCAGATGTACAAGGAGTTCCCAGACCAGGTGGGAAGCGACAGGGTCACACCAACTACAGCTCGTGTCACACCGGAAATATTCCATAGTTGCCAAGATAATGAATTGTCTCTCGAATATCCGGTGCTTTTGGCAGTGTCATCACTGCAGCGATGCGTAATTGACTGCAGATGAAAGTAGTAGTTAAAACGCATCGAAAAAACAAAAAAAAAGAAGAAGATTCTCTTCCTTTTCGTCACTTTTAAATGATTAAAAAAAAAATTCGATTCGTATCTACTGTATTTGTATACGTGAATTCTTCTTCTTTTTTTTTTGTTCGAATTTCGAGCGTGTAGCAACATTTGGAAGAGGTAAACAGCAAACAATTTCAAACATGCGATTAGTTGAAGTATACAGATGGGTGATGGACCGGATCCTATATACGTAGGGAACGACGCGTCATATAAATCAGAACTATGGTCTGTCAACGAAGTAATCTTGACAAGTCGGAAGTTAAGAGGTTGACTATGTTGAAAAGAACGATTAATGACAAAATCCGCATACTGCGCTTAGTCGTCTGTAACGATAATTACAGTTAATAACCTGAAATTTTTATCAAAGAAATTAGGTCTATTATAGATCTATAGAACTTACTTCAGGTTATACAATGAGAAATGTTACGCTACGTACTTTGTTAGTACAGCTTTGTAAACCTATTGATTTTTATATAATCATATACTTAATGAAGGAAAAGATTTGCGATAAGATATAATTCAGGGACAAGAAAAACTGGAAACAGTCAACAGTAGTTATTATTATATCGAACTAATAAAAATAACTTTGCTATTTGTTTGCATTCTGATATTTGTTTTAGATTATATTTTATAATGGTGATATTAATTCGGATGTATTGAAATCAGTAGAAAATTATTGAACTAAAAGAGTTTCGTATTAACAACACGAATAATCGATCATCACGATATCAAACAAAATAATTGTTTTGATATTTGACAGATCTAACTTATTAAAATATTACATTTATATAAATTTACAGATTAAAAATGACAAATATATAATTAAAATATTTAATTTACTAAGATTTCTTTCGTATTAATTCTTAATTTTTATTTTAATAAAGTAAAATTATAATTTTGAAATATTTTATAATTTTTCTGAGAGATTTACTCTTCATGTCGTTTATTAAACAATAATTAAACATTTTATTATTCTTGATATATTATATTTTGCATATAATAAAGATAAAGATTTGATTGTTTCAATTTTACAAAATTTTTCTGGGGAATCCGGGAATTATCCGCGATCCGCATTTTTTTTAAATCTGTTTCTTAATGTAAACTACTTTGATCAGATCCATGATAAAGATGCATATAATAAAGATAAAGATTTAGTCGTTTCAATTTTACAAAATTTTTCTGGGGAATCCGGGAATTATCCGCGATCCGCAATTTTTTTTTTTAAATCTGTTTCTTAATGGAAACTAATCTGATCAGATCCATGATAAAAATAGAAATATGTCACTGCAGTGCAGTGTCATCATGCTAATAACGTAAATGATACGTGTAAACTTCTATATATAGGCCTATACTAAATTTGGGGCTCTGTTGGTCCATTCTGAGTTCTGGCTGGTATCAAATATATAATACTGTATGTATATATATTTGATAGATATAGCCAGAACTCAGAATGGACCAACAGAATCCCAAATTTAGTTTTATGTGTAAGAAACATGAAAGTGACACTGAAAAAATCTGGTAGGACCCTAAATTATTTGACTGCCTCATCTCTCTCAGGCCCTAGATATTTTGATAGTTTTTATTGATAAATAAAGTTATCATTTTTACAAAAAACCTTCAAAATAGTAAGGATTATATATTGTTATTTTTTCTCAAATAATTTTTATATATTGACTCTTAAAAAAAAATTTTTTTTTAATTTTAATATTCTAAGATATTTTGTTCTTGAATAATTTTGAAGACAGACAAACGATACAAATAAACATATAAAAATCAATTTAATTGATTTTTTTTTATTAAATTATTTTGAGTTTTTTTTAGAATTTAATATGTTTCGTTTATTTATTTATTTAAAAATTAAATTTAAAAAAAAACTAAACAATATTTTAACATAATGAAAATTTTAAATATAAAATTGAAAAAAAATAAATAAATAAATTTAACATGCATTCAATTATTATTAACCTCTCTTTTTTTATTATTTTCGTTAAAATATTTTCGAAAATATTAACTAACAAATATAATCGAACAACAAGTAAATTCGAAATGCGGATCACATAATTAAATGACAATTATGACATATAAATAATTAGAGATTATTGAACTGAATGACATAGTTTTGTCGTTTATATCATAAAAATATGGCAAACAGACTTTTTCCAAAAATTAGAATGTTTAAATATCAAAAAACTCATTGTTCCTAAGTTCATTTTTATACGGTTGTGATATAAAGCGTGAATTAAATTTTGATAAATTTATATTAATTCAGTTTAATGAACTTATTTAAATTTATTATTAAAAAATTATATATATATTTTTTTTCAGTTAGATATAAGCTTATATAAATTATCAAAATACAGTTTAAACCAAAGAATAATTATTTCTTTCTAGAAATTTCATATAGAAAAACAAATCAGACTTCAAACTCTTCCATCGTCTTTAAATTATAAAATTTTTCTGAATCAAAATCCTATAAAACGATTCACAAATTCAGTTCCTAAAATTATACATTTATGTAAACCGTTTACAGCTCCATAATTTTACTCAATTTGTTTTAATTAATCCAAATTTTATTAGCGTAAAAAAATTAAAAAAAAAAAAAGTTGTTAATCAATTATTATCGCTAAAATTTGCATAGATTTTCGACAATGAATAAATTGTTTAACAGTTTACGGATGAACGACTTTAACTATACAAAAAAAAAAAGAGATAAAAATATATACAGTATATATATGCAAACAACGTCGCATTATGGCGGTTTAAAAATGGAATTAATTAAAAAATAATTATTTAAAAAATTAAATAATAATAAAAATCTCGTAACGTTCTTAAAAGTTTGGTGATTTAATAATTTTAAAATAATCGCATTCTTGTTACGAAGTGATAATAACTGGGTTAAGGACATTCTTAATACAAGTTACAGAATCATCCTTGCTTGAGTTGTTCAAACGAGACGTGGTAATTATAAATTTTTTTTTTTTTTTTTTAAAGTTTCAATTAAATTTTAAACGGTATGTCAGTCAAAAATTAATTCAATTTTAAACATAAAATACCCGAAGGATAAAATGAAAATAATCTGATAATGCGGATAAAAAATTTAATTAAAATAAAGATTAATCAAAGTACTGAGTATAGATCATGCAATATTTTATACTTGTAACTTCACATAAGGAAATGACTGATTTCACATGCTAGATTTCCGATGTACAGCACTTTCTGACGAATTATAATTTTTTTTTTTATATTTTTAAAAAGTTCAATGTCGAAACGAGATGGGTATAGTTACAATCTTACCATAAATTTGCATAATAACTACAATTAAAAATATTTAAATCTGAATACTTTATTAACGTTAACACACTTACCATTGTTACAAAAGCAAGAGAAGGCATTTAGAACGAGAAAAAAAACTAGCATTTATGGATGAATTAAGAACGGAACCACTGAGGAAATGTTTTATATACTCACTGTTTCCTCATCTGTCACATCTGGAAATATATCATATGCTCTAGCAGCCACCTTTTCTCTCAGTGAGGGGTCTTTTCAAAAACAGATACCAAAATGATAGTTTGATAATATATATATACGACACGTGTATACAGAAGTGTAAATATTACACAGGTATACTTTTATATTATTATATTATAAACGAAAAAAAAATTTAAAAATATATTTTAGAAATCGTATACTGTATAAAGAACGAAATCCATACTTTATAAACTTCGTTATTTTTGGGGATTTTAAAAAGTAAATTTTTTTTTTTATTAAAAAATAAAAAAATAATTTAGTTTAAAAATTACCATTAAAAAAAGCTACATTTTTCTTAAATTTATAAAAATAATATTGTGTTATTATTAACAGATTAAATCAACTATTGCTAGATTATTATCTGCAGAAAAAAAAAAGATTAAAGATTAATAATACGTGTGCTAATATTTTTTACAAATGCGGATACAGAATTATAAAATTCACTTAATATATTTTTAGTTTTACTGGGTTAATCGTTTAATAGAATTTTAAAATCCTTCATCACATCGAACGGCACGGTAGTGACTCTAAGCCAAGTAACAGTAATCACTGAATGACTCTTATTACAGGAGTTGTTATGGCCAAAATTCGACTCGCTGTAACTTTGTTCCTAAGTTAATTATTATTAATTTGATAATTATATTCGAGAAAAACATTCAATAGGACACTGACTGCTAAATTTGAAGTTTCGAATCCAATTAATAATAGAACTAGAATAGTTTAAAAATTGTAAAAATCGACAAAAAAAAAAAGTGTCATTTTTTTCCTCTTTCTCCTCCGCAGATACTTCTATAGTTGGCATCGTTCAACCGATATCGATAAAATTTCGAATATAGGTATTTTTTTTTTTAGATTACCCATGAAAATTTCGGCATAATCGGATCAAAATAAAGGGGGGAATGGGGTCCGTTTTCCATAAATACCTCTCTACATATCGCACTGTTTAACCGATTTTCATCGAATTTGGAACAAAGGCATATCATACACCAGTTAAAAATCTGAAAATTTTGGCCCAGTTGGGCTAAAATTAAAAGGTATAGAAGAGGATGATTCTGTTCTCTATACGTGACATCGTTCAACCGAATAAATCTAGAATATAAATGTAACTTATGTTAATTAAGGATTTTTGAAAAATACAACACAACAGGGTCAAAATGAAGAAAGCAGGAGGTTTTTTCATCACGAATTCTTCTACAGGTTGTATCGTTCAACTGATTTCAATGAAATTATTATTTTGTCTAAATGTTTCTTAGTAATTTCGACTGAATCGGATTAAAAAAAGGATAACGATGTAATATTAACCATGATATATTAACATATTGTTATTAGAATTCTCTCTCAGAAAAATGCTTTTCATCTAAACAACAAATGACATCCCATCAATAGCATCTGATACGTAAAAAAATAAGCCAAGTACAGTATTAAGAAATTAGAATATAAGCCAAGTACAGTACTAAAAAATCAGGATATTTGTTATAAATTATATGTGGTTACTTTGGTTAACATTGTTGTATTATTTTCTTAAGTCGTCAACCAAGTAACTGCATCTAAGTTTGTTACAATTTAGATTTTATTCTATTCTCTAGTCGTTTCTTTAAGAACTATTTTCATACAAACAATATTCTATTTTTAAACATGCTTACAGATCTAGACATAAATCAAGTAGTTAACATAATTTTGATTGATCTTCCCCAATTTTAAACTCGACGAAAATTATTTTAATACTAACCAAGCATTTAAAATAATGCTCAGTATTTATTTTGTAGCAATTTCTAATCGAATTTATTATCTCAAACTGTAGAATTTTTCGGATGTCTATTTTCTTCACCAGATACATGTAGAGTAAAACGGGGGAATATGACCCGTAGGGGAAAATGGCCAGTTATAAGCTGAGAAGTATTTTTAATATTAAAAATTAA
>WUQG02419690.1:0-15316 GCA_011317285.2 Androctonus mauritanicus | reverse complement strand
TCTATATTTAAATTTTTTTCTGTATGTATAATTTAGTATCACAATTTATTGCATATTTATATATATATATATATATATATATATATAATACTTATGCATATACATGACATACAGATACAAATATAATAAATATATAATGTCAACAGAAATAAATGATGATAAAAGAGAAGTTTTCTGTCTATTAATTTTAAATATTCCCCTTGCAGATAAAATATTCGAAACAATAGATATTTATCCATTATTCCCAAAATCTATAATAAGAGATCCATTCTACTGTATAAGTCAACACTATATTCAAATACTCAAGGAAAAATATTGAAAGCTTAAAAAAAAATCAATGAAACTCTTAAGAAAAAAATATTTGTTTTTTTTTGTAATACTGTTATTACTTACATATGAATATTTATTGTTAAGAGATCTTTTCATTCTTTCAAATAGTCTCTTAAACAGTAAATTTTCTTACAAATAATTTTTTTAATTTTGAATAATAATCACATTTTAAACTAAGACAATTTTATTTGATAATTTAATAATTTTTGATTATTTCTTAGGTAAAAAAAAAAATCTATCATAATCTGGGAAGCTCTGAGATAACACCTCAACACTAAATCAATTAGACTATTGGAACATAAAAGATTTGTATTTTTCAACTAATACTCATATGAGGAACAATATAGTTTTCATAAAAAGAAAAATATTTTATTCAAATATAATGTTTTCAATATTTCTGTACTCTCTTCAGTATATTAAGAACTATCAAAACAATATTATTTGCAATGCTATATATCTATTCTAGAACAAATAGTTCAAATTACGAATTATGGTCAATAATAAAAAAAATAAATATAAATTATAAAGAATTTATGGATCATGTATTACTACAGTACAAAAATACTAAAATATCAATGTATGTATTTTGATAGTTCTTATTTAAATTATACCTAATTATAAAAAAACATTTTTCAAAATCAAAAAGTCTTTATTTACAACTAGATGGTATGCTTTCAACACATTCTCCACTGGTTGTTCATTAAATTGAATAAACAACCAGAGTACAAAGATAGATTAGGAAAAAGCTATGATACAAAATCAGAAAGTATCTCATGTGAAATAAGAAAAATACTGAGATGAATGAAGTGTGGCAACATTATGAACTACCAACAGAGAATGTGTCAAAAGCATGGCACCTAGCTGTAAAATGAAGACTTTTGATTTTTAAAGATTTTTTTCTAATTATGTATTAACACTAAATAAAATTTAAATAAGAATTGCCAAAATACATACATTTACATTTTAGTAGTTATGTAGCCATAATAATGATCTGTAAATTCTTTATAATTTAAATTTATAAATTTTTTTCTATTATTAATTATAGTTTGCAATTTGAACCATTTGTTATAGAATAGATATATTTACAGGGCTGGGGAGCTGGCTTGAAATAGGTTAGGCTCCGGCTCCAGAGAAAAACAGTATACTTCAGCTGTGGCTCCAGCTCCGGCTCCGGAGTCATTGTTTTAAAACTGAGGCTTTAGCTCCGGCTCCATCATTATAAAAGTTTTTTGATCTGACCGCTACCATGAAACATCAGCCCAAATGCAGTTTCGCAGCTGTGGGACTCAAAACTTTAAGTATAGTATATGCAATTTAAAGGTTTGAATTGGGCACAATCTTGCTGTGGTGAGATCATCATCTACAAACCTTTAAGGTTCCACTTTTCTCAATATTATTATTTAATACGAAGCATTAACTGAAAAATTAAAATTAAACAAAAACTCTTGCTTTTTAGTAAAAAGTAAGAGTTTTTGTTTAATTTTAATTTTTCAGTTAATGCTTTGTATTAAATAATAATAATAAAAAAAGTGGAACCTTGAAGATCTCATTCATACAAATATATGAATGCACCATTGTCCAAGGTATAGCCCCTGAGCATTGGTAGAAGTTTTCCCAAAGGAGTTCCATCTATTCTGCCCGGGATTTTCCCTTGTAGAAGGTTGACTTCATTGACTACTATCTTGGAGTCTGGGTAGCCCTCCTTGATAATGGCCAGCCGAAGGGAAGTCAATACTTCAGAATATAACCCTGGCTGAGAGCAGAAGTATTTTTTGCAGGCTACCCTCCCCAGAAGAGGGAATAGAAACTACAGATCTGGTCCGCTTGTCGGCACCTAAGTACTAACAGGAGGATCAGACAAAACTAGTTGAGAAGTGTGACATAGTAGCTGAGAACCATTGGTACCAGGAGCTTCCTTCCTAGTCCTCCTCTGCTTTCTCCTAGCAACTCCATACAATCTTGCCTGTCATGGACTAGGTTTACTATGGAAGAGGAAGAAGCAGAGGCAGACAGTTCCACTGTACCCACCACCCTGGAGCATGCTGGCAACCCCAATCTTCTCAACAGGTAAACTGGAATTTCCAACCCCATGATGGGCAGAGAAGCAGTCTCCTGAGAAAAAGTGTTGTTGTCATCCATGTGACAAGAACATACTGGAGGAAACAAAGGGATCACCATCCAGTTATCCTCCAATGTAAGTGGAAGGCTGATTATGATAAAGTTTCATCCAGTACCTTGAAGGGATCATTCAGAATACATCTTTCACTACCCCAGTGCCACTCAAGTAAGGAAGATTAAATGTGATTCATGGCAGTGCCTTAAGGCAAATGTACTTTTAAATGAGCAGAAAGAAGTTAGTTTCATTGGAGATTTAAATTCAATAGAAATTTCTGAAATTCTTCCTCATTAATTGGATTTAAAAAAGCAGAATAATTGTAATGCTGCTAAGAAATGAGGCACCAGCAAATTGATTATTCAGCAGCTCTAAATTAATTATTGAGAAAATGATTGGCAGGAAACCAATCAATGTGTGTCAAACTGGCAAATATGCTTTAATTCCCAAATTATGAAATTAAATTTTAACTGATCATGATTTTCTATTCAAATGGCAAAGGAGATAGTTCTCAGCAAAATCAACATTTAAAATTATGATATCAAAAATTTATCTAATTATTAGGCAAAATTTATTTATTAACAATATTTTGTTTTGTTAATTAAAAAAAAATATTTTCATATAAAAATTAATTATGGAATTTTTGGAAGTAACTGAAAATAGCAAATTACAGTTATCTGAAGCACTTGCTTGTGAAGCTGCAGTATTAATTAACAATGAGAAAAACAAAAATTTTTTCTTAATAAATTACAGCCGAAGCTAAAGATTATTCTTGAGTCTTAATCACTCAGATGATGATGATGATGATTATCTCAAAAATTTCATAATTAATTTTTATAAAGAAGTATTTTTTTAATAAGACAAAACATTGTTAATAATAAATAAATTTTGCTTAATAATTAGGTAAAAATTTTTAATTCATTAAATTATTATATTAAAATCATTCACTGATTACCAATATATTCATTTATTGCTAGTATAGCTGCATTGTAAATTTTGTAAATTAATTTATCAAAAGTATGTGTTTCTATTTTTATATACTAATTTTTCTAATGAACAGTGGTTGTACATATCTTAAGTGTTGAAATTAATAACTTGATTTTTTTTAATATTATATATGATTGAAAGAGTATTGTATGCAATACTCTTTCAATCATATATAAAAATAGTATTATTTTCTTATTTTATTAGATTAAGCATTTTGATAGAAATTCTCTCTCTACTAATTTTCATTATTAAAGATTTTGTTAATTGATTATAATTGCATAGCTTGAAAGCATTTTTTTCATAACTTGTTAAGAAACAAATGCTACCAAATTAATTTATTATTTAATTGGAATTATTTTATAATAATCAATATAGAACTAAATATTAAATAAGATTTATTAATTTTTATTATATTAAAGAGAATAATCTTATAAATGAGTATAACTGGAAAGAAGACAATAAATAAATATATATTGTTTTCTGTTTAGTCAGTCAAGATAGTAGGATTTCTAGTGATGATCTTTTTAATGGCTTTTTGTTAAATGCACAACAAGAAACACAGAATGCTAAAGAAGAAGAAGTTGATATGGATATATATTTAATGAATTGGCAAAAAATTCCCATCCATGTTATGTCTACAGATCCTACTTCTCTAGTTTTAGAGGTAAATAATTTAAACTAAGTTTTATAAAATTATAATTTAAGTAAAGAACATGCTGTTACTATCAGATAACGTGTATATAATCTGAAAATTTTAAAAAATAAAAGTATTTTATAAAGAAGTCAACTTATACACGAGCCAGTTAAAAGAAAAGTTTTCATAAGATTTGTCAACTCAGTAGAAATGTATCATCATACTAACTGTACAATCAGTCATATTTGACTTCCTAAAAAGATCATGATGTTACTGATTCTATTATTAAAATATATATATAAATATATGACTGCTTATAAATTAATATTTTTATATATAGGATTGAAAATATAAAAGATGAATATCCTTTTCATACTAACACTGTACCAAAAACTTAATTTCTTTAGCAGTGTACCCTTGATAATTGTAGTATTCATCTTATTTATTTGTAACAAATGCTTATTTCCTTTCAGTTCTATTATCAAAGATATATGGATATATGTAAATGTTCAGATTTAAATACATTCCAAAATATTAATTTATTGACTACAGATAAAATCAGAAATATATATGAAGTAGTAATTCTCAACCAGTATTTCATGGCACACTAATATTCCACGAATCTGCTATAAGTATTTCATGAAAATTCATCTCATATATACATACATACATGCATATATATATATATATATATAGAGATAGATAGATATATTGCTTAATTATTCTGCAAAAAGTTTTTTAATAAAATATGCCATCACTTCAAAAAGATTGAGAATCATATGTATAGAGCAATCTTTTAAGAGAGTAAATATGACAGTTATTATGTTACATATCATCACTTTATTTTATTAAATGCAAATGTAGCAATATCCAATATTTTTGATCATCTATTTTGTTTGATCTCTGACTGTTCTGATTTATCAAATGGCCAATTATTTTGTAGCTGATTTCAAACATTAGATTTACATTTTTTATGATCACATACTTGACTTTATATTGCTGTCATTACAGCAAAATTTTCTTTAGAATTTTTGGTTTGGATTTTCTTTTGTTTAATTTCCTTTGTTGTTAATATTATTTGATTGAATCTGAAAATAATGGTAAAGTTTAACATATCATTAAAATTTTCTGCTGTCATATCATAAAACAGCATCTGGTTAGAATGTAAGTTATCTACACTTGATGAAATTAGTGTAAATTTATTTATAACATTCAATCAAATATTTATAAAGTATTATATCTCGGATCAATGCTATTTCACAGTTATGCATATGGCTATAAGATTCAGTAAAGTTTTATCTAACTTTCTCTTTTTGTGTATTGTGATATTTCAATGAAGTGAGTTTATTTTTTGTTTAAATATCTGTATTTATTTCAATAGTATGCTGAATTTAGAAAATATTTAGTTCAAAAAGTTTTTTATATTATTTTATAATTTTTGAAATTTAGGGATCAGCTTATATATATATATATATATAGTATATTTATTTTCTTTAATTTGCATTATGACTAACCATTATATATAGATTATACAAACTTTACAAATGATATGAAATAACTAAATTTATGAAAAGACAAAAAATTTTTCAAAAATAAACTATCATATTTTGAATGTAAAGACATAATAAAAATCATACATATTGTTCATTTGTGCACATTAAAATGAAGATTACATATGAATGCAATAATTATTTCACATTTGCACAAAACATAGTAAATGAAAAAAATTGATAATAGCAAACTGCCAATTAGTATTAAGTATTTTTTTATATTAACTTGTAATTAATTATTAAAAAATAATTTATATATATATTTAAATGTTAAGATATAAAAAAAAGTATATTAAAATAAAAAAGAATTCTAAATGTATAAAATTTTAAAGCAGAAATTTGATTCCTGCTTTAAAACTTTGAACATTTAAAAAATTATTTTATATATTGGTAAATTATGCTATCTTTTTAATTAATTTTAGAATAGTTATTTAATTTCTAACAAAACCATAGTGAAAAAATTAAAAGGATGAAATAGGTAAACAAATTTAATTACAAAGATGGTTTTTAGAATATATCATTCAGGATCTTTTTTTGATAATTCCAATTTCATCACTAGCAATTTAAAATTTTATTTTTTTCAGTGTTTGTTAGAGGAAACTTAAAAATGTTAAGTGCAAAAGTAATTGACTGTTAATAATAATATGCTAAAATTAGAGTAAAAAAATTGTTCTGCTTAAAGATTGATTAATTTTGAAAAGTTATGCTTTTAGTGAAAAATTCTAAATGTTGCTACTTAAATCATTTTTTATATATATATTATTGAAAAAACCTATTAAATCAAAAAATGTTACATTTTTTTATATTTTATATTTAAAATTTTATTATTTTAAAATTTTAATTTTTAAATTTTATATTTATTAGGCAGTTGTTAAAGCCATCAGTCTTCAGTTTGATCTGATGTGTTATTTTTGTATATATCTTATCAGCAAAAAGGACAATGAAATTATAGGTAAATTAAATTCTAAATTATTTCTTTGAAAGTTAGATATCACATTAAATTTTTTAATAAGCATAGTGTTATTTATGTGATTAACTGGATTTTTGTATGTATCTAAATGAGAAAGATTAATAACATTATAAAAAAATGTAAAAATAATTCAAATAATGGAATGATTAGAACATTCTTAAAAACTATAAATATAAAAACATAAATATTGTAACTATAAATATTTTTTAATTTATATATCTAATAGCTTTGAAAAATTTTAATGTGTTTTATTAAAACTTTATATTTAAGTTTTTATTACACATAAAATGAAATAAAAATAAGTTACTAGGAGAACATATATTAATTTAATAATATATGTAGATAAATTTTTGAAATCACTATTGATTTTTCATCATTCATTACATTAAACAAAAGAATTGAAGTATGGAATAATTATATCACATAAAAATTATACAGATAATAAATATTGAAAAATATTAAAACAATATAAAATAAAAAGTAGAATTGTTAAAATTTTTATATCAATGATACAGATAAGATATATAAAATACAAACATAAACCAAATAAATAATAACAATAACAATAATTGCAATAGAACACTAAATTGCCTTTTCAGTTGACAGATATTTGATTATTAACAAACACAAAAATTAATTATTTCATTTAAAGCTGAAATTTTGGTTTTCTAGGAAATACTCTTCTTCCTCTTTATTAGTTTTTTTGATAATTTTTCCATTACACTATCAATGTTAAAATAATTTCATAAAATTATGTATGCTTAAGGAAATGTTTTTTACTTCTTTTGAGTTAACTCATTTCTGGAGTGAGCTCATTCAGCAAGAACTTATAAACCAAGAATCAATTTTTCATAGACATAATGTTAAAACCAGACGTTCCATTCTTAATAATGCAATTTGACCACAATAACATTAAGTAAAAGCCAAAAAAAAATTAATATTTATTATATGATTAAACAATGATTTATTTATCTAAATAAATGAAAATATAGCCAATGGTTACACAGTATATAGAGAGTTTCATTTCTTCTTGACATCATTTACAGTTAAGAATTGTGATAATTTTCAGTTAAATGGAAATCACAGTGCCTTATGAGGAGCCTCTATAGCAATCCTTACCATATTTCCATCCATTGCAAGCAGTTCTCTATCATATTTGGAAGAAAATTTAAGATAACAGCCTTTTATTATCTCTTTCCAAGATCAGACCTCTAATGAAATATGTCCAGAACCACTAGTCCCTGACAATTTTTCTAAATGCATCAGTTTGAATGCCCAGACATGTTCAAATCCAAGAAAGTGATAATCATCTTTCTTTGCTAGCCTGTTGACAATCTCACATTGCCACTAATCTCTTTGTGCTCTAGTACCCAAACAAGTTGTACTCTGTTCTTCGTAGCTAATTTAAGAGATAGTAGCATTCTGAAACAAATTTTGAAGTAAAACAAAAGCTAGCAGGGTATAATGCAGCTTGATTATCTGATAGAATGTAAATTTATTTACTAATATATCTCTTATCAAGATTAATTCAACACACAAAAGTAGCATAAATTTTTACCTGAAAGATATTGAAAAATCATCCAGGGGAATTAATCATCTCATATTCTTGCAATAAACCTGTTTCCTGCATTAAAAGAGATTTGGGAATTGTTTGAATACCAGACTAAACCATCTTTAATACTTGTCCAAAACCATTTTTATCCCTACACACACTGTGAAAACAATAATAAAGAACCTGAGAAAGTTAAATTCAGGCAATTACAGAAGAAATAATTTTAAATAATAAACTGAAAATTAAAATATAGATATTCCTTGGTTTATAAAAGCTATTGGGACTTTAAAATTTTCATTAAGTGAAACTTTTTAAATCAGAATGTTTGTACTAAATAAATGAAAATATAGCCTTTGAAATCAAGAAAATTATAGTAATAAAGAAATTATTTCTCTCATCTTAATGATAAAGAATTATTATTCATTATTAAATTGACAACTAGGTCCCAAATTAATATAAAACAAAATCTAAACCAGCTTACAGGACCTTACTTTTATTTTAAGGTCCTGTAAACTGGTTTAGATTTTGTTTTATCTTATTCATTATTTTTGATAGATAAATAGATGAGCTTTAATACAGATGAATTACTATATTAGGCACAATCCAGAAATATAAGCTATTTATATAATAATCCAATAAATCCATAGGACACACTGCTTCTCTGTTGATATTTTGAAACAGACAATGGAGTTTCTGCTACATAATCAATTGTACTGTATTGTATAGCTATGCATGTAGGCTGAAATGTCTTTTTTTATGAATGGTTAAAATTTATTTATTGCAATTAATGTTCATATTTTCAATTGTTTTGATACTTTATATATAAAAAAAATTTCTAAATCTGTGAATTCATAAACTGAGAATTATCTGTACTATCTTTTATATTCTATTATTATAGGTTACATGGCTTCAAATCAACTTTTTTTCTGTTTCAATTAACATTAAAATTTTTAATGAAAGAGAATGAAATATAAAAATCAGAAAATGTTAATTCAAAAACTTAATTTTTCCTAAAATAAACATTAATAATGCATTAATATAAATTTTCAAGTTAACTTAGTATCATGAATCAATAATACTTATTTAATAATTAATGTTTATTATTATTAATTTTTAATAGACTAAGCATTAATAAAATATTAGTATTTACTTTTCAAAATTAGATATTAATTAGTTTGTTAGATATTAATTAATTTGATAACTAATTAATATCTAATTTTGAAAAGTCTAGATATAATCTAGACTTTACTTATTATATCTAGTCTTAGTTAGACTTACTCATTATATCTATATATATTTTACTTATTATATCTAGTCTTTGAAAAGTCTAGATATAATAATTAAAATTTTGGTAATCTTGCAGTTTGGAACTCTGACATTTACTCGCTGGAATAGTACTTTATGATCTTGTGCAATTTTGCCAGATTCTGTTTTAGAATTAAATGTAGAGAATTTTTATTTAAAATAATAAATCATTTTATAAACTATTTGATAAAGATTACCATTTTTTTGTTTTTGTTTTTTAATATTGTGATAGTTCATTAAAAAAAATAAATATTAAATAATTGTTATTAATAAGAAATCCTTCTGCTTGCTTAAAATATTATCTTTTAGTTAAACGACAGTTACAAGATTTCGAAGCTCCTTATCTTTCTCTTCAGGCAGCTGGAGCAGGACATTTTTTAATCATTCGTAAAAGGTAAACAACAAAATATTTTGTGGATAATTAATATAATATATCACTTTTTATTTAACGAGTGGTATTTTTAATGCATAATATATATATATATATATATATAGGTATGTTTAATACAATGCATTAAATATAAAAAAGCTATATTAGCTAATTCTAAATATAGATTTATAAAGTTAGCAATCTACTTATTATCCTAAGATCATTTTCAATAATTAAAACTTAAAATTTTGAAACAGATTATAAAATATTTAGATAATAGTTTATAAATTCAAAGTGGTTAATACCACTTTGAATTTAGAAACTAAAAATTACAGAATCAAACAGCTATCAATATCAAGTTGATTAAAATTATTAAGTCATAGTCTAGTAATTTTTATCAGTTTAAATTTATAAAATCATTTCTGAATTTATAGGCTTTTCATGAAAAGGAGCTTATAAATTTAGAAATTATTTAGATTGATATGTTTAAAACAATAAACCTAAATAGGACTTAGCAATTGCCAGCAATACAAATCTGATGTTCCAAATAAAAACTTTTGCAATTATTTAAAAAATGATGATAATTTTTATTAAATATTAAATACAGTGTAGGTTTATAAAATTATCAAACTATTTTAAGTTTTACACAAAAATTATAATTATCTTTATTAGCACAAATATTATAAAATGCCATATCTGAGCAGAAAGTCTTTGTAATCAGAATATTTCAAGTCTTAAATACAAGGTGATTCTTGGATTTTGTTTTTTAAATCATTATATATTGTAGTAGCCCAAATATAGCTTATAAATAAATGAAGAAAAATTCTTTAACTAAAAAAAAATTAATAATAATTGAAACATTTTTTTTGTTAAATAAATAAAAAGTTATTTAATAATTCTTTTGTAGTTATTGGGATTTAACATATGATGATGATTTACTTGATGATAGAACAGCACTGAATCTTCTTTATGTTCAAGCTATTAGTGATGTGGAGCATGGTTGGACAATAACTACTAAAGAAACTCAGCAGCAGTTGGCAGCTCTTCAAGCAAAAGGGTCTAAAAAAGAAGTAATTTAAAATAAATTGTTTATAAAAAGTTTTTAAAAAAGAAAATTAAAATGATATATTTTATTTAATAATGTAATTATAAAATTTTTTAGTATTTGCAATTGGCAAGAACATTAAAATATTATGGTTATATTCAGTTTCAACCATGTAAATCAGATTTTCCACAATCAAATTCCAAAGTCATTGTAAGTGCTGGTGGTCGGGAATTGAGTTTTCGAGTACAGATTGCATCAGTGAGTAAAATTTTTTTATATTAATACTATTAATTTTTAATTAGACTCTGAATTGACATTCAGACTTATTATCCAGATTAAAGATATTTTGGCAAAATAAAAGATAAAAAAAACTTTTAATCCCTTATATTGTTTTTCTTGCAAGTACATATACAAATTTTTATTGTAATTTTTTATCATATTTAAAATTAGATTTGTTATTATATATTAATATATCACTGCATAAATAAAAAAAATATTTTAATAATTCTTTTGTAGTTTTATATACTATATAAAAATATTTATTATAACAACAACAATTATATATATTAAAAAATTTTTAAATAATTTCATTAAAAAAACAGACTGAAATGGCTTAACAAATAATGCAATTACAAACTAAATATTAGAAGATAAAATAATAAACAATATTTAAAGAAACGAGTATTATGCTATAACTGGAATGACATAAGAGTGTCACAAATTCTGACTCCAGTACCACAATATATAGTGATTATTAAACTTTGTTGTTGTTATAATTATTTTTATATATAAGATGTTTCATATAAGAATTTTAATTATATTCTTATAAATAACTCAAAATAATTAGTTAGGAAAAGTTTTCCAAAGGCAGTAATTTTTATTGAAAAAACTTAATATATTTAATTTTTTCATATTTGCTCATCAAAAATAGTGGATTAAGAAAATATAAGCATGAAAGTTTTTGAATATTTATGCATTTCAGACTTTTCTTCTCTATAAAAAAAATTTTACATTCTCAAATAATTAAATTGTAAATTGTTAACCCAATAATAGTAACATGAAACCCAATTATAAGTGGAAAAAAACAAATTAGTATATTGACTAATTAACTATTAATTATGCAAAATTTTCATTGTTTTGTTAAAAATAAATCTTCCAAATGTATGAAATTTTATTTTTCAGCAAAGTGTCTGTTTTCTAATGCAAAAAAAATCAATTCTTTTACTATAATTTATTGAGTTTTGATGAATTTTTAAGTAATATGATACCTTGTTTTTCAAAATTATGTAAATAAGCAGATTGCCATATTTCATTCAGTTGTAAATCTTTTTCTAAAAACAAATGTGCCTCCTGTTTTATTTATAGATTGGATTATTTTATTACCCTGGTGGTCCAAGGTCATTTGGAAGTAGTCCATGAGTAAAACAATGTTATCTGACTAAGGGGGAGAGAGAGAGAATTCTTTAATGTTAAGGAATGTTAAGGTTCTAAATAGCATATAATATAAAATTTTACTTATTTTAATTTTTTTATATTTGATGTGTTTATTTGTTTTTATTGTAGCGGTTTTCCTCCAAGAAAAGCTGCTTTTTTTTTTTTAATTGAATGTATGCAAATTATGATGATAAATAGAATCAAAAATTTTCTGTTTAATAATTAATGATGATAAAGTAATTTGTCCTTTTTCTTAAAGAGAAAGGTTGAAAGTTTAGTAACCATTATTTATTGCAATACAGGGGTTAGAATTTGAGCGCATATATATCATTTCCAGTTATAGCATAATAGTTGTTTCTTCAATATATTGCTTATTATTTTATCTTCTAATATTTCTATTATTTTTTTTTTTTCTTCATAATATTTAAAAATTTTTTAGCATATATAAAATAAGAAGACAGCTGTGAGTTGAATGCTGGAATACCTTAGTCATTATTTAAAAATTAATAAACAGCTTAAATAAAAATCTAAAATTAGATAAACAATTTATTGAAGGTATCTAAGAATGAAGAAATTTACTGAAAGTTTTCCTATGTAAATATGATTAAAAATTTAATTATTGTTTATATTCACTGCAAAGTGATGTGAAACTGGTGGTTGCAGCACTGTAAAATGATAAGCTATTTTTAGAAATGATTAATTATCAAAACAAATGATTTTATTTGACAGTGATGAAGTGCTGAAAATTCAAATTACAATTTTTTTCTTTTTCTCAGCTTCTTTTAATGTATTGTAAAATTTTATGGTGTGTATCAGGAAGGATCTAGTGATTTAGAAAAATTTTTCCAGATATTTTAAATTCTTTAATATTTTATTTTTTTGTATGCCGGAAAAAAATTCTGTGCTTGACCACTCCTGGATTTTAATTAATGATTTATTCACTAATAGAACAGCATATATCTTTCTATACAAGTCATTAATATTGTGGAGTATGATTATACAGTAAACATTATTATTACTTTTATAATTCTTTGAGTATTAATAATTAGCTTTTTGTATTAAAAGTACTAGAAATAAAATAGTATGTATTGTATTGTTTTATATATGTATTGTTCTATTGAGAAGATAACTGTAACTGTTATATCTTTATTGTATTACTTTTAAACTAATTTAAAGACTAAATAATTTTAATGAAATTAATTATTCTTATTATATAATTTAATGATCCTTCTACAATATATAATGTAACAAGATAAAGAAGAGATTTTTGATCATCCATTGAGAAAGATGACAATTAAAATGAATATTTATTAATAACTTGTACTTTTAAGCATTTTTAGAAACAAGTTTATTCACCCATTAAGAGTAGCAACAATTTTTGAATGTATATGAGAGTCAAAAAAATTAATATAATTACAATTTTTTAAATGACTGATGCAAATCCATAAGAATTATAGTTTCAAATGTTAAAAATTCTTCATTTCTGAATATTTAGACTTTATAAATTCAATACTTTTTATTTAATTCTAAATCATTAATTTGCATTAAATTTTACTTGGAATGCTTTGCATACTTTTTCCTTATATATGATCTATAGTCTGAATTTTTATAGAAATTAATATATACAGGCAGTCTTCAACTTTTGACTACTGTGATTACAATGGCAATGTCATTGATAAATTGTGATTGGTCAGCACCACAATTGACAAAGGGTTTGGGTTCTTGATCAATGGCCTGCTCTACAGAAAGCATCCTTTTTGTATCCAGTTCTTGTATTTTTGTATTCATTAAGCTTATTACAATAAAGTGGAGTGTAATAATAAATATTAGCAGTGTGGGCAATCCATAAATTTTGGGCATTTCTGACTTAAACCACTCTAACTTAAGATAGCAGGGTTCGAATAGAACCCTGTTATAAGTTGAGAACTACCTGTAATTTATATTCAGGTTTAAGATTTATGTTACTGTTTATATTTAATATTTATTTTTTAATTTGTTTTGAAAATTAATTTTATACAATAAAATAACACTAAACATGTTTTTTCAGATAGGGATATGACATTCTTACTAATTTCATCTTATAATGTATGAAACCTTAGTTTTAAAATTAATATATTAGTATTTTAATCATAATTTTCTCTTAATATTATAAGAAATATTATTTTTTAATAGTTTTTGCAATGTTAAATTGAATTAAATTAATTATTCTAAAAAATAATTCTAATTAATTTTATTATTATTACAATAACTGAAATGGTTTTATATGGCTTAAAAATTCTAAATAAAGCTGAATTAAATTTATTTAGAGTAATATTACTTAAATTATCATTCAATAACTTTTTTATCTTAAAAACAGGGATTATTTAAAGAAATAAATTTCCGTGTCACAAGAATAAGATGCTGGAGAATAACTACATCAGTGAGTTTTTAATATAAATATATGTTTTTGTGCATGTGAAGCTTAAATAAAATTTAATAATATGCTTATTTTTAACTTTTTATCTTGCTTTTTCTCATTTCAAATCATGACTTATCTAGAATAATAGCTCTGACTTTTTTTTACTTAAGTGATATTATTCAGTAATTTTATTATTTTTACATTGATATTCAGTTCTTTTCTAATACTTATATACTTATATCTTGAAAGTATATATTATATAAAATAACTACTAGAAAGAATTGAATTTACCAAAAAGTGTAATTAACATTAAAAAATAATAGAAAACAAGCTCACTAAGCAAAGAAAACTTTTTTACTACGGTAAAACGTTTTCAGGCTATAGGCAAAGCCCCTCATCAGTACAGTACCAGGTACAGTACTGATGAGGGGCTTTGCCTATAGCCCGAAAACGTTTTACCGTAGTAAAAAAGTTTCTTTGCTTATTGAGCTTGTTTTCTGTTATTTTTTAATGTTAATGAAGCAAAGTAGTTCTGAAAGTATAAAGTGTAATTAATTTTCTTGATTTGAACATACCAAAAAAATATATTATTTGTTAAATAAATTGAATAAAAAAGTTCAAAAAAATT
>WUQG02419679.1:0-15318 GCA_011317285.2 Androctonus mauritanicus | reverse complement strand
GTCGACCCCCCTCCCCCACAATCCGGCTGACCCCCCCGCAGGGGTGGGCAGCCTGTGGAAGGGTTTGTTTCGCCCCCCCACATAGTATTCCTAGGGAATGGAATGTGGCGTCATCTGTTGAAAAAAAAAAAAAAAAAATGATCAAAAGGGCTAGAATGAAATGAAGATAAAACACAAGCGGGAAGAACTAGGTAAAGAGAAACATACCAAAAAGAAACGAGAAACATACGAACCTACCACTAAAGCAAAGGAAAGGGATGAGTTATACGAATGCATGCACGGAGACAGAAAACTAAATGAAACTATAATTTAAATTATTTATTAGTATATCTATTGTATTCGTGACGGAAAAATTAAAAATTATTTCTTAGTTTAGAATAAAAAGAATTAATAGGAATTCTGCGTTAAAGATTATTTTATATGAAGTAGCCGACCAGATTTGCCATAACATAAAGGAAGACAGCGTTTAAGTGAGGCGACATTAAACGAAGGCCTACTATAATTTGAATCATTCATTTCCGAACACTAGAGTAGCATTATGCGTTTTGTTAACCATGCCATTTTCTGTTGCTACAGCAGAACGATGGTTTTCAAAATTAAAAACATATGAGTAATTTATTTATTTAATTTAATTGTTATTTTTTAATATTTTATATATGTAACTGTTCATTTATTTAAAAAATGTTTTTTATTTTATATTAATCAAGCCCTAAGCGTTATTCGTTATTGTCGAAATTTAAGATATAAATAGGGCCCATATACAATATAATTCAGCAAGAAATAGTAATACTTTGAAAGATGATAGCATTAGTTATTGTTAGTAAAAAAAATTTAGATGAATGTGCCCAATTTGGAAGAAAGGATAAGGGAAGAAAGGTATTCATAATAATACTTGCTAAATTAAACTTTCAATAAACATTTTATAAATAGATAACGCTACTTTCCACTCTGTGGCGTATTAAGTGGTGGTATGGACTTTTCACAGATTGTCCATTTTTTGTGGAATATTCAGCCGGATTGTAAAATATCGAGGGATCGACAGCTACAATTGGTTAGGTTAGATTAGATTCAGTTAAGCTGCCATATCACACTTGGAATATCTATACCTGGCAGCGGCCACATTTAGAGACCATCAGAAACTAGCTAACACTTATGATAGAGTCAACTAGAAGATTGAAGGATTCAACGGACTCTTCCTGATAAACTGGAGGTATGGAATCCGGAAATGAAGCCAATCAAGATGATAAATAAATGGTTTATCGTGTGGCATTCGAGTGCGTTTGGAGCCTAATTTTTTCCACGGGACGAGACTCGGATTCTCTGAATTAACGTTAGCGACTAAATGTTGATACCAGTAATAAAGTAGCGTTTGATGATGTATGAACGTTAATGCAAATAGATTCATAAGGACATAAAATACATAACTCAATTTCTTCGTAAATCAATCCGAAAATTCTCTTCGTAGGTTCACAGATCAGAAATGTCTTAGCATAATAACTGGTCTTACCTGATTCTTGTTATATATATAACATAGTATTTAACTGACTCGTTACATCCCATAAAAAATAATTCTTTAATGGCGATTTCAGTAACACAGTAATTATTTTAAATTAAAAATTATATTTTAACTTATTTTTTTAAATTTTTGCATGTTTCATTATTTTTGTTTTTATAATTTTTGGATTTTATTTTATATAATCGTGTAATTTCATATAATCATGTATAATTTTATATTTCGTATAATTTATCACATTCGGTTTTTGTAGAACCAGAATCGAACTTTTAAAAAGTTACTTTAATATAAAGAGGAATAATTTACAAAGTTTAAAAATGTCACTTTTTTATTCATTTTGAAAAATAATAAGTTCCGTATTTTTGACAATACATATAACACTTCGACAGGAATTTTTATTCTTTTCTTATACTAGAATATTCTAATACGTCTAACATGAAATGGTTAAATGCCATTGGTAAATGTTGATTAATATGCAACCATAAATCTCTTGCAATACAATAGGAATACGTTAGAAGTGACCAATCTTCTTTTAAAAGCCATTTCATCTCTCTAACCGTTTCATATTCTTTGCTGTTAGTACAGATTATCGTACCCGGTCTCAACCATTCTTTCAAACATTCTTTCATTTCTAAATAAAATGGAAATTCGTCTGTTAAAATAGTAAAAAAGTACTGCGTGTGATCATCAGCCAGCACTCCGCATATTGCAATATTATTAGCATCTTTCAGTCCTCCTCTTTTTCCAATTTCCAGGTTAACTTTAGTTCTTAACCCACCAATTCTTCTGCTACCGTTGATACATGTTACAACACATACTTCTGTCAAGATGTTATTTAATTTACAATATTCCTCTGGAGTTATACCGATCTCGATTATTTCACTCGGTCTAGTTCCTCTATACCACATGAACATGCATTCAATTAAATCTTTCATACCTATATCTAAACGAAAACAAAATTTCTCATCCATTCTAAATCCCAGTTTGCAAAATTTTGACTTTCTAGAGGCGCAATACCAAAACTCGTTACCATTTTTGGCTTTGCCTATTTTCATTCTGGCACCACATTTTTTACATGTTCTACGCAACGTCACTGCTCCCAAGGAGAGCAACCAATTGGAAAATATATATTTGGTATCTAACATAGAGAAAAAATGTTTCTCTTCGGTTTCTATTTTGTCTAAGAAGGCTTTTTGGAACGATATGGAATTAAGCTGATTCGGACTCATTTCGGATGTAGATGCTTCTGAATTAATATTAATTAAATGCTCCAATGATGGGCTATTGTTATATACTTTTAATTGCTTTGGAGGAGTTGCTTCATCAGTAACACTTTTACCTAAAAATAAACAAATTATTACGTAAATTATTGTAGGAATATATAATACATAACTGTAAATCCTTCATATATGGTCTATCTGCTTTTTTTAACAGGTTAATTTATATGAATTCAAAAAATTATGATATACTGAATAGCAGAATAAGCAATATTACATTTAAAATTACTTTTTTTTTTTTTATATATCAAGCAAACGTTCAAAAAAGTTGTTTGATAGAACTTCTAAGCTTGAGTGTTCGCTATTTTTAAACGATTCATATTTTAGAGCGATGTTTCGTCAATTTTTCATCTTCGATGCACAAATTTTTTAATGAATTTTTAAAAAATTTATTAATCAAAAAACATCAGAGAGATTTTCTGAAAATTTGAACATCTGCCATTTAAAAATGATTGAAGTTATGTGATTAAAAAGATGCGGGTTTGATGCAATAGTTTGTAAATTTTCATGAAATTCGCTAAAATAGTTAATCATTTATTAATGGTGATACATAGACAACAAAAAACAGCATGGTGATGTTATAAACTTTGCTTTTTTCTGTCGGATAGTAGGTAAAATCGTGAATATTATACTCAGGGGAGGATTTAGGCATGTTCTTTAGGAACTGCAACCCAGAGCCCCGTTCAATCAAAGGGCTCCTTTCGCGGTCAAAAAATAAAAATAAAAACAATTTAAATTAAAAAAATAAAAAATAAAAAAAAATAAATTATCTAGATAGGAAAAAATTTTGTATAAAGTTTAAATCGTTGCTTTGCAACACTATTGGATTTAATAAAATATCAATGTTTTAAATGACAGTAAATAGTAAATACGATGCTGTCGGTAATCGGTAAAATCCAAGATAAAATCAAAATATACTTTGTCATTTTTCACAACATCGGAATGGGAGTGCAGATCTAGCTCCTCTAAAGTATGTTAGCATTCACCGTTTGACATTTTAGATTAATTTGAGTTAATTCGAGTTAATTCGGTAGGCTCCCAAATAGTGTTAGCCCAAGGCCCCCAAAGTTAACGGTCCGCCACTGTACTGCACAGAACAAGAACTTTGTCTATTCAAGAATACAGAAGTTAAATCTTTAATTATCTTATTTATTCGAAACATTAGTTCAATCCTTAAGGGATTTGAGTAAAATCATCATCATTTTAAATAAAATCATAATTTTATATTATTAAAAATTTTAACTACTGTTAAAATTTAATAATAATAGCTATAATATTAAATTGGCGATTCCTGTTGCAGTTTAAACTTACAATAAATAATTTATAAAAATTTTAATGTTTTGACGGCGAAACAGCTCATCACTTTAGAAAATCGGAATGATTTCCTAAAGTGATGAACTGTTTCACTGTACAAAAACAACTGTATTTGCGATATAAATGCAAAAATTATATTGATGAGTATGCAGTCATATTCGATTGTTTGAATTTTTTAGTGATTTTTTTCCCAAAGAAAAATCGTTAAAATTTAAAATTTTTATTCTATATTTTTTTATGATCTAGATGATACATAATTTTAAAAAAATATTATAGAAGCAGTTCAAGAAAGAACTAAAATTGCCTACTTTCCAAATGTGTCATTTATTTTTCATTCACTCAGCATTTGGAATTCATTGGCTTTTTATGTCTAATTTTAACATTGACTTAACCAGCGTAGATATATCATCATGGTACCATCGCGGCTTGAGATGTCATCGTGACGTTATTCGCTTTATTTCATCCTGACATCACAAATTATCAGCATTTGTGGCATTATCCATTGTTGCCCCACGAAGACGTCATTTCAATATTATTGTGACGTCATTGTGATAGATATTGACGAAAGGTAAGCCATACGTTATCCTACGCTGCTAATACTTAGTGCCATCTGTTGTCAAAAATATAAAATTTTCATAAAAATTAAATATAATCTTGTAGGATTAATTTTTGCAGTGATCATTAATGATATAACATCGCATAGTAGTTACAGGAAACTTGGTAAATTCGTTGAAAAATTATTAGTGGGGGACAGACTGCCATCTACCCTATCTTTTGCGCCTCTACTTCCTTCGGAAAATAGAAAAAAATTAAATTTAATAAAAAAACTACGTAATCTATGTTAATTATGGAAATATAGTGTTATGTAGCGCACATTTTAAATTAAAATAGATAGTTTGAAATTTATAACGAGCAACTGAACAGATTAAAAATTAAATAATATTTTCCTATAAGAATTAATAGAGATAAATCATAATATTAATTATGTTATTCGAAATGATGAATTCAAAAAATAAATTTATGATATGCTATAATTTAATTAATTCATTTAAATATTCTTTAAAGACGTCGAATAACACTGGAATTTCTATATAAGAAAGTGATATTAGCAATGGCAATCTGGCTGGAAACTGAAGATAATTTTATTGAATAGCCTTTTCACAGACATTACGCTGTTTTTTACGTATTAATCTTTATTCGTATTTATTGACATGATCAGAGTCTAGCTCGAATCACTTATGCATAGAATTAACATGGTGAGTGCAATAAATATAAGTGATTTCGTACATCAAATGTTCATGCTTTCCTCTGTGATCTTGATTATTTTATACTGAAGACTATTTAACCACTTAAAGGAAATCAGTTTCAATTGTAACAATAACATTAAGTCATTGGACTAATGATAGCATTCAGGAAGTGACTTTCAGGACTTGTTGAGGTGACTTTCAAGAGATTGATGAAGATTATGAATCCCCATGCCCTAATTCATTACTAGTGAATCACTGCTTAAAAGAATAATTTTCAAATAATCGGTCATAATAAAGAAAAAGAAATAATCGTTATGGTTGAATTTACATTTAGTAATAAATATTATTTAATAAAAATCAGTTAAATTTCCCACTAAAGACTTAAATTTTACTTAAAAGTTTAAATTTTTAGTGGGATTACTTAATACATTGTAATTTAAGTTATTTGTATGTTTGTTGAATAATTAAATTTTAAATTAATCACAATAAAAAAACATACTACTGTACTTACTCTTCAAACGTTTTTCGAGACATTTCATCAACATTTTATAAACTAATTAAACCGAAAACTTACACTACATGAACTCTTTTGTTTATTATCGTTTTAATGAAAGAAAATCATGCATCAAGCCATTAAAAACAACATGCAAATTTGTGACATCATGAATGCATTTTCTGTTAATTTCGAATATATCAAAGAAGATTTTACATTATTTTAAAAAAATACAAATTTAAAAATACAATTAAATTAACAAAAATTACAATCAAATCAATTATCGACAAGTTAATTACCGAATATAAATGAATATTTTTAACAATTCTGAAGAAATTTTAAATTTAGCGACTTGTAGTGATATTCAGAAAACGAAGGATGAAACTAAGGGGATGAAACATAGCGAAAGATATTCAGTAGTACCGTATTTGCATATTCTTCCAAATTGTTTTCATTTCATAATGAAAAAAAATGAAGCATATAAAAAATAATATGATTGTTATTAAACTCTTTTTGTTTCTGTTAAACTCTTTTTGATCTATAAAATGCTTAAATTAATCGAAAGTTTGGAAATTCTTAAGAATATGAAATATAAGATAAATCTGCAAACTTAAAAGTTGGATAGCACTACTTTTTCGTGCATAATTTGCATTGTAATATTTTAGTGATTAAATTTTCAACAGATAAATTTTAACAAAAAATTTTTTAAAATGTGTTTTTATATTCACGCTGTCTAAACAGTAAGTTTGCAAATAACGATAGAAACAGGGAAGTGCAAATAACACTAATTAAACTATTAAATAAAGAAGAAATTCGAAGTGTAATTTCTTTGGAATCCGTAAATCAGTTTTCGGAATCGTTTTCACGTCATAACACAAATATAAAATGGTAATATTTGTATAGAAACTGGGTGAAATAGAGGAAATTTGGCTCTTCTTTAAGGGGCTTGATGAAAAATTCATTAACATTTATTTTATAATTATTATAAAAAGAATAAAATACATAGTATTAGGGAAGATATTAAATACTGAATTTGTATAAACTTCCGTGAAAAATGCCTTCAAATTTTTTAATAAGAAATTTGAATTTGCTTCTCTGAACATAACATAAAAATGTTACATTAAAGTAAACCTTTTATTTAAAATTTGAAGATATTTTATCAATTTTTTTTTTTTGCTTAAAAGAGCTGTAAATTTTGAATCATTGTAAAAGAATGGTTTTCAATTTTCTATCTATATAAAATATTTTACAACTATTACTGCCTTGTGGCATATTAACTGATGAAATTTGGTATATTTTATCGTCAACGGAGTCATGCGAAATATTTACATAGTTCTCAATTTTTTTTGTGCAACCACGTATAAAAAATTGAAAACAATTAACACAATTAAGATTATTATTAACTATAACCAAATATTTCTTAAAATATAGGAATAAAAGTCATCATTTTAAGAATTTTTTACGCTATTTTAGAAAAATTTCGATTTTTTTTTTTTTTTTTTGATACATTTAAAATCGAATTTTTATCGCTACGGGAACTCGACTGGATAATTTAATATTTTATCAAATAACGATATTTTACGACCAGATTATAGTATAAAATCCTTTATCCGAAATTGTCGGGATTGGAACAGTTCCGGATAACCTATATTTTATGATATTAGATATCTCAACTTGAACAAAATTAGAACTCCTCAGTTGTTCGTTGTGGATGTTCTGATAAACGATCTTTTACTGTAGTTGTTTCAATGATGACTTAGAATTGATTTTATTTTATTTATAATTTATTAACTATTTGCGCTGTATGATTGTTAATTTCAAATTTTTCTGAATATCCGATCCTTTCCGAATTTCAGGCTGTTACTTAAAATTTATTTTCAAAGATCTTTAAATAAAAATTAGTGAGAGAGATTACTGTAAAATGACATATGTAAAAACTCTTGGCTCATTGCATTTGTTCTAACGAAGATCTTATATCTATGATGCAAGTTTTGTTCAGTAATTTACAACTAACAAAGTTATTTTTTATACAAACGTTAAACATTTAAAATTCATATGAATGGCTGTTTGTTTGAAAAATTATGTAGACAGACATTTTAATGTCATTCAAGATGATATCTAATCATTTTTTTTTTTTAAAATAATCTTTTAAATAAAGGATTGATTTCGTACATTTATATAAACAGCTTGGTTTAATAAATTTCACAAATCTAAATTCATAATTATCTTCCACCTTTCATATTTAAAGATCATTTCATTCAAAATTCCTTATTGCAAAGTTGCTTAAATTTGTATTTTTAGTAAGTTAAATGGGATTAAATCTTTGCATTTTTCATTTTTTTTTTTTTTGTTAACTAACTGTTTCTGATTACGTTACCTGTTGTAACTATCAATATACATACATGGATAGCCTGCTTATTGTTTATAAGTGAAGTCGTTTCCGGAGGGGTTCCCGGTGGAGTACTTTCACGAATGTGCATTCAACGCTATAGTAAATTGACTTTTTGTTTTGATGGCTAGAGATAGCCCATTTATTTTAATAAATGTGATGAACAGATTCTAATAGTTAATAAAAAAGATGTAGTACCCAAATATTGGAGCATTAAATCATTTTTTATTATAACTTTTTTTTTATAAATATACGTTTTCGATAATTAGAATAAAGTGCTCAAAATATTCCAATTTTCGCATTTTCTTAATCGTTTAATGTTTCGAGGATGGGGAAAAAATAGATTTAAAGGCAATCGAGGGTGAATTGTCAAAAAAAAAACTTGTTATATGTATTTATGCTAAAAAATGTTATGAAAAAAAACAAAACACAAATAGAGTGAATAAAATTTTATTTTATTGACAAAGATTATAGTCAAACAATAAACAACGTCATAATTACACTATTAATAGCAAATAATAGCACTATTAATATCAAATACTAAAAGATAAGGCAACATTTTACTTGACCTGCCACAATGTAATAAAATAATGGGATATATGAATGCTTATTGAATGTTTCTAATGTTTAAGCTTAGAATTTGCTTCAATCTTAAATTATTACATATCTTAAATTATTACATATCTTTAATTACTATTAAATCGATACAGTTGTTACAACAACAACAACAACAACTTACAATTGTAACTCTTAAGCAGTTAAAGTAAAATCTTGCCAAATATAATATTTCCTCATCTTTGAAAAGTATTTCCTACTTTCTATCTCTTAGTATTTCCTCATTCTTACATCCATTCGCTAAACAATATATAATGGAAAAAACAAACCACAAATAGCAAGAAATGTTGCATTCAGCTAACAACACAGCCAATGAAGATACCAGCTTTGTTCCCAGATATTTCTTTTTTGCTTACAATAAGTAGCTTCACAGTAACTAATAAGGAGATTACCATAGCAGGCTATCCATTTCTACGAAACACTATTGAAGCACAAAGAACAGTATTATGCAGATTTAAGGTCAATTCGGGTACTTGATGGTAGTATTTGAATCGTAGATGCGATAAGTCTTTCGCCATCACAGTTCGGCACGGAGCCATACTCAAGAACAAGGGTTTCCAAACTTGGTTCAGCCCTTTATGAGCGCCCTGGATGTACACAGACGCTCTCTGTCAGATTCTTCTGTTTCTTATTGCTTGAATAGCCCAATCGGCGGTACATATGGCAGCATCTTTTATTTTGTGATATCTCACAATCCATAGGTGATGTTAAAAACCTTTCCAAATAAAAATTATTTGTTTCTTACAGTTCTATCCAATTATGCCTAAATCGCTTACGTTTTCATTGGAGATTTCAAAGTTGATCCCTTGCATTCCTACTTCTAATGAGCCCTATCACGATCATTCGATTTTACGAATATACTTTTGATAATAAATATTTTTTCTTCCTACTTCCTATCGCATTGCCTTTCCGAGAAAAAAGGATGATATGGATAGTAAGATACACCCTGCATATCCAATAGTGGATGAAATAAGAAATGATGATGAGCAAATATCATATTTTATGCTTTAGCTTATTTTTATTGAATAAAACGCTTGCCAGATAAAAATTATTTTAATTAAATTTATTTAATTAACTTATTGTATTTGAATTGGTAAGTATAAAATGCAATATGAAGATGTTACAGATCAAACTGCAATCATACAAAAAAATGCTGTCAAATTCGTGAATATGTCAATTTTTTAACTTGTATTTCGAAAATTTAAATTGATAATAATAATCACTTGTATCGGATATTCTATACTCTTTTGATTATTCAAAAATTAAAAATATATTTATGAAGTGTTTTGTAAAAATATGCAAAATCTCCTTTGAATGGATTGACATCATTGGCAACAACGTGTTTTTCGTAAAAATTCTGCAATCTTTCTTAGTATCGAAGAACGGAATGTGAGAGTGATTTACTTTAAATTAAAAGAAAATTTAATTTTATTTACATTTTAACTTATTTTTGCAACTAGTTCTGACACTGAAGTAAGCACATTCTTTCGATTTTAGAGAGTACTTAAAAAATTAATATTTTTCTCTCATTGAAAATATGTAAATTTTGTTTGTTATTTGAAATGTTTAGTTTCTTGTAATTAAATGTTAAAGTAAAATCAAATGAATAATTTTTAATGCATTAAAAAAATTTTAAATGTTTAAGTTGGATATAATGAATGCAAACAAATTTTGAAGATTTACAAATGTCAAGTGTGATGGATAAATTTTCTGCATTAAATACAACTTTAATTCATCATATTTGTCGATTCAGAGTTAAAGTTTTTATTTTAAAGTTTAAAAAGGATTTTTAATATCTGGAATAAATTTCATTAAAATGAGTTAATTCTCTTTGCTCGTCGTAATTTCGAGTGAAAATATTTTAATAACTCTACGCTTTAAATTAATTTTTATACTATTATAGAAATATTTTTATGTAATAAGATTTTACGAATTTATTTCCAGGAAGGAGAAAATTGGAAATTCTGTTTACACGATCAAAGGAATACTGAAATCTCAGAGATATGGATGAAGGAGCAACATCAACCAAATCAAGAGCTTCAAATGAAGATACAGGAATCAGAAAACAGGAAATAAAAAAATCATTTGCTCATAGAAAACAGGAATCAACAACGGAAATTTTCCACGTAAATTCTGAAATAGAAGAAAAGATGATGAATGTAATTTTAAACTGTAAAACAATGTTCTGTAAGTGGATGATTGGTATTGGAGGAGTAGTCGTTCATACTGTCTGCGATTCCTGCGGTTCTCAAATGAAAGTCAGAAAAGATACAGGAGCAGCAAGTTGGCAGTGTTCTTCCGGAGATTCACGATGCACAGCAATTCCATTAAACGAAAAATTTTCTTTTAACGTGAACATATCTATGAAAGGTTTAATTAAGACTACGTTCATGTGGTACAGATTTAAAGACATGAAAGATATCATTGAAGAGAATTCTATTACTAATGAAGAATACGAGAAGATCGATAACATTTTGACTGAAGTGTGCATAATGAAATGTATGAGAGGGAGTAAAAAAATTGGAGGCACAAAAGTTCGAGTTAACGTAGAAATTGGGAAGAGAGGAGGATTAGCCGATGGTAATAATGTTGTCGTCTGCGGTGTTTCTCCTAAAGATCACAAACAATATTTTTTCGATATTTTGCCAAACGAAGATCCCACCCATTTGGACATAAACGAATGCTTGAGAAATTGGTTGAAAGCAGGAACTATAGTTTATACTAGTAGTGTTGAATATAAATTTACAAAATTTAAAAAATGGAATAGAACTGAAACTTGGCCTTTGATCAATTGTTCAGATTGTCTCGCTAGGGATCTATGGATACACGTTAATCAACATTTACGATTTATGTTCAGGTATTTTGTTATGGACATAATAGAATTCTTTAACGAATGAGAAATTGTATCTTTGTAATTTAATTTTTACAGTGATTTGAAATTTTATAAATTAATTTATTTTTTTTACAAATTTTAATATATAAATTTTAATGTTTCGTCATAGTATGCATATTTTGTATTCATATAATAAAGCAATAAATATTTATTACGATTTATGTGCAGTTTATATAACATATTACATTACTTCTGAAATAAAAAAATGGCTCAGATAATAATAATGAATAGTACAGGAATGGAGATCTTTCTGGTAATTTTTTTTATAATCTAATGATTGTGTATAACTCTTAATGTCTGAGTGTGAAGATTTAATTTATAGCAAGAAAATGGTTGTAGAGAAGTATCTCGCTTGAGGATATACTGCTTGCTTTTGCCTCACTGAAATAACAAAAATAAACCGACGTGAATAGGATATTTTTTTTTCGTAAAGAAAACAATGAAAATTCATTTGTACGCAGTATAACAATTATAAATAGAGCATTATCGTATTTGCACGACTACTCGAATCAAAATTTATGAATTTTTATTAATAATCGAATCAAAATTTATACGAACAGATATGCAAATAGACTATTTTAATACATAAAATGTTGGATTAATAATGCATGTTATTAAAAACAATTTCCTACAATATAATATACTAAATGAGGTGCACTGTAGCCTATGTTACACTATTAGTTTATTTCAGCAGGATAGTCTGATTAATGTCAATGTGAAGAAGTTGTAAAGGGAGAATCCATAAACTAATCACACTGTTGGGTGCAGATCTGTAACGATAAATGACGTAGAGAAAGGAATCATGGAAATTATTATATCACACTATAAAAATAGTTGGAAGTTTTAATATTTACGATTAAAAGAGTGCCTGTTTAGTCAGATTTTTTAAATAAAATTTTTACGTTTAATTGCTCGAAAAATAGATTATAAAGTAAACATATTTAGAGATACGTTTGATGTAAAATGTAAGGACAGACAGTATCTAGTTCAGAGATTTATATTCAGTTATTTGAAGGTTTTGGTGTAACAATGTACTAATGTAAGAGTATTCCAATTTTATGTATTTTTTTTACATAAAATCGGAGAAAAAATTTTTAAGTAGAAGGGCAGGTGGTCTTTAAATTTGTGACATCACAGCCAGGATGTCAAAGTTGGTCTGAGGAAAACTGAATTGAACTGAGAACTGACGAAAGAGAGGGAGGAGTCAAAAAGTGTTTGAAATATAGAGACATAGATGTTCCCAAAGTTCATGCACCGTTAATCAGCATTTTTTAATATATTTTACTTAATTTTTTTAATTAGTCATATCGATTCAAAATATTTAACATAGTTGTCAAACAATATAGTATTTGTTTAATTTATAATGGAATAAAGAATCCGCATAGTAAATATTATCTTCCATGTTGTCGACAGTCTGCATTATTTGGTAGCATTAATATGGTGTAAATATAGCCAAATAAAATTTAAATTCAAAGGTGTTTAAGGTATAAAAATGACTGGAATAACAACATAGACTAATATATTTCTGTTATAACTAATCGTTTCCGAAATTTCTGTTATTTAATAGAAATTTGATAACAGAAAACGAACTGATAAAATCATTGATCGTTTCAAAATATCCGTGAAAAAATCATCTTATGTATAATGACTAATCTGTTTCGAAGATGAAATATTCATCTATTATTGTAAGAACAAATATTACAAGCAGAAATATAAATGGTAAAGAAAAATCGGGAGTACTAAAACACGGCAATAATAAAACTATATTCAAAATATATCTTATCAAAGCCAGAATATAATCATTGAGAGAAATGACTGGTAAGTTAGTAATTCTGAAAAATTATCTCAATAAATAGCAATAAATTTCGTAATTTATTTCTCTTATAACTATCATACTAACAAATATATCTGGCTTTCTTGCTTATGATTATTTTAACAATGCTTTTTTAATGAAGATTTAAACTATATTTGAGCTGAACTTTAGGAATATCGAATCAAAATTCAAATACTTTTATTTGAAAAAAATACAGACTTACAGTAATTAGATTTTAATATAAGTTTTACAAACTTACAGTAAATCTGATTTTCAGTTTTTTTGATTGTAATAGACTTTTGTTTTATACTGACGATTTACTCTAAATTCATTATAAAAATGTTCTTGAATATTATTTTTGATGTATTTTGGAAACTAGAAGAAAGTTTAAAACCTATAAATCCAACAACGCTTTTTCAACTATAAATTTCGTGTTGATATTCTAAAAATTTAGATCTAATATCAACTTGAGATTCGGAATTGCATCCATCTGAAAGTCCTCATGTTTAAAAAAATATGTATGCATATATATAATATTGTTTATAAGTGGATAAATTAAGATAACATTTGCAAAAATTTTTCTTTTCATTAATATAATATACTATAAAATATGATATTTTTTTGGTTAATAATTCATCATAAGCTTTCAGAATACAACTGTTATGATGCATACAACAGTTTTGAATTGAAATTGAATTTTCATCGTCTAAATTAACATCGAATTAAACCGATATTAATTTTCATGATGATGATAAATCATTTTTGAAAGGAAATGATATTGAAAAAATAAATCAAAATATTATAGTAAAAAATATTCTCATATATTAGAATTTTTTTATTTTATTGTATATTTTATATATAGATATATATATGCATTTGAAATCAAACAATTAATTTTTAAACATAATTTCTGTAAGTATTTAACGATAATTTATTAATACAGGCGGTCCTCTAGTTTCCAACATTCATAAATACGAACATGAAGTTTCATTTTCAAATTTCACAAAATTTTAGGAACTTTTCAATATTTTTAAGTAATATGACAGCAAAATTCTCTAGCAACTAATATAATATAATATTATAAGGTTATTTAACATATTATGGCAGTATTTTAAGATGGCAGCGACTACATTAAAAATTCCTCGCTTTATATTTTCAGAACTTTTCACTAAAGTCTGTGAAATAAGAAACTTTTAATTGATTCAACTGTGAAATATAATATACAATATATAAAGTTAGTTCTGTACTTTTGGATTTAAAATAACAATGGTATCTGAGTTACGAATAAAACTTACCTACTAATTATGTTTGTAACTAGAGGAGGGCTTGCATTTTCCTAATTCACGTTGCTTTCCATCTGTTTTGGCAACAACTGGCGATCCTGGGACTCCAGAATCCGAGCACCCCATTATAAGATACACTAAGCAGATGAAGGATAGCACTAGAGATCAACTAGATAAAAAGAAAAAAGTTAGATGTGAGACAAGGAATCGATCCCTTCCATGCGAAAGACAAGCTACCATTATTTAGACTATCTCTATAAGTAACTAAAGAATAATATATTGAATAATAAGAGTAAGAATAGAAATATAGATATTAAACGATTTTATATGTAATTAATATATTTGACCTAGTAGAGCGGCCGGATTGGCTGCATGAAAACTCTTCGGCTTTCTATTTCGGAGGACCCGGATTCGAGTCTCGGGTCTCACCCCTTGAAAATATTTATCATGGAGTCCGGGCCCGGCCCGTCGATCCCCGTCC
>WUQG02419678.1:0-39907 GCA_011317285.2 Androctonus mauritanicus | reverse complement strand
GGGTGTAGGTTCCGCGATATCTCTCTTAGCAGCTTTTACAGCGGTTGCTTCTTGCTGTATATCTGACGTATTGACCAAGACTACGGCTAGGATATTAGGAATGATTCAATTGGTTGCAGGTGAGTTTTTATTTTCAATATTTCCGATAATGTCGATGCCATATCCAATTTCATGCACAAATTTAAGCGAAAATTACATTAAATAGCAGTTTCCATGTGGATTTAAACTAAGTTCGAAAAATAAACACTTCTTTTCCGTTATTCCGTGCTGAAATTTAGCGTGATAAACCCGGTTGCCATTTGTAATTCTTCTCAATGAAACTGCATGCAATTCAGCACAGTTTGTTTTTATTTTTTTTTTATTTTTTATATTTGAGATCCAAAACTCCGGGGAAGTTTCTTTCATTTTCAAGAATATTTAAATTTTGTTTTCTTTGAAAATGTCGATTTTTTTTCGCAACTACGCGAAACTTAAAATAGATTTAATTCTAATAAAAGTTAGTAATGCATTTTTTTACGACTGCTTTTGTTTTTAAATTCAGATCGAAAGCAAACGAATTGAGTCAGAAACTGCAATTATGAATATGCAATAATTTTCATTGATGATAATCTCGAACAAAATAGCGCTAAAAGACGCGTAATTCGAGATATCATCACGACTTTAAATATTTTTAAGTGTAAATATTTTTATTACCATCATCACGTGGTCGGAGGTAAATTAATAGTCGCTTTATTAAGGAGGTTTCGATACCAATCGTCCTATATAAGGCAATGAGCTATACATTACTCATAAACAATACATCGCCTGTTTAGATTTCTTTTTTTTATGTCGTTCGTCATAGCGTTGTAATTTCTCGTTAATAAAAATAATTTAAAAGACGTCGTGCACTTTCAAAATTTAATTAAATTTTTTTTTTAAAAATGCGTTATAAATATATTATAAATTTCAACATTAATCTTGTCAGGAGTGCAGCAAAGTTTATAAAACCTGTCACATTACATATGAATGAATGCAACAGATGGTATAGTATTGCAAAAAGCTTGTCTTTTGTACAACAACCTGTCTTTGTATTGATAATATGTGACAGAATACATTCTCCTTTCTTTTTCCTCGAGGTTAGTCGATTCCTTCGCTGTCCCAATATTCTTTATTTGATACCTGGAGGAGTAATTTTAATTGAAGTGAATCATTACGACATAATGACAACACTGTTCCGATATAACAAGATTCAGTTCTCATCGACGTAACCAATCTTTAAAAAAATCTCCTTACAAGTCCGAAAAGCAGTATATTAATTAAAAGCTCTGATAACTTAATAATGTAGTTAAAAGTACGACTCTTTTGATATATTGCATACAATAAAAATTCCTGCAAAAAATAGATCAGGTAGGATGTAAGTGTAAGTGATGCGTGGCGGTAAGTCGGAAAAATACTTTTTTTTTTTTTATAGTTGAAATATCCGTTTTTATATTTATTTTCTACGCCATTAAAGTATTTTTATTCGTAAAAAATAGTTTAAATTTGTTTAACACTAAAGCTCCGATAACACTTCCCGAACACGTTTGTCAAAGACAAAGTCTACATCCAAAAACGACAGTTTAATGCCAAAGTAGATAGGCAGAGAAACGGGCAGAGGAAAAAAATGGAATTTTTCACTACCAATGATCGTTTACCGATAGTCAAGTGACGTCACTTCCTAGGTAGCGGATTCTCTACTTCCGAACGGTGATCCATCAATGTCACCAACGACCAATGTCCGAGCTTCTGTCTTCTTAAACGGGACATCTGTATAAGTTAAACGTTTACTACGAGTTTGCAGGAACTGAATATATAATATCCCTGGGTACAGTTTTCGTTTCATAGTCATTCACTAGTAGGACATTTTCAGTATGCAATTAGTGTCAAATGTCACATTGGCATGAACGGAATTCGTAAAAAGAAATCATTGCTACCGATTCCATTCGTAAACAAACGATAATCTGAGATCTAATCGATTTCCATCACATATATTTATGTATAATTTCCAACTTAAAACTGATCTAATTTATTATCGCCAGTCTATGTACCAAGGTAATCTACATAGGCCTACAATGTAACTCCTTGTAGCCACTTTGAATTCTGACAAATTACATGTACATTGTGTTGCCAAAGTCATGTATTGTGAAAATGATTGAATAACACAAAAGCGTAAAGATTTTACATAATATATCAAGTTTAAAATACGCGGTTATTTTATATAATATGCTATTGATCCACAATGCATTTTTGAATGCATATTCTACGATAAGTTTTATTTATAAATATATAATGCAGACTATACAAAATATTGTTATTATAAATGAATGTTTACTTATACATTTTTCTATTTATCCATTATTAATAACTTAAAAAACATGTTCTTTCTTTGATAAAAATGAATAAATAAAACGTAGTAAAATAATAACCAAAATTCTTCTCTTATGTAGTCTATATTTTAAACAATTTTTTAAATAATTGGCTTTTATTCTAAAAATATTTTTCCCGATTCTAAAGTTTTCTGTTTACAAAATTCACGTTTCGATAAGAATTTTAAAAAGTTAAATAATAAAATTATCAAACGGTTAAAAGGAAACATAAATATAGCATAAAGCATATTGGCATAATCTATTAAACGTAACAAATTTAAATTTTGCGCAAAGATGAACATCTACAGTACGAGAACCATAAACAGATGAAGGGAGTGATCGCATAAAGCCATATTTTACGTGTCATGACATCAAAATCAGCTAGTTCAACCAATAATTAAACAATAACTTAGAAAGCGGGAGTTATTTAATAAAGTATGATTAAATTTATCTTCCTTTCGCTCTTAATATTAAAACCATCTTATTGAAACTACAGTAATGTTTCACCAGTTTATTAGAAATATTTTAATAAAATTTAGACTTATAAATTGTGAACGGAATATTAAAGAACACGATGTAATATTTACATCGTCCATTGATTGGTGAATTATCGTGATGCATTAAAGCTAATTTCAGAAAATGTGCAGAATGATCGGATGCTTTGAATAGAAATTATAGCAGACCATATAAATTATTTAAAAGTTTATTCAATTAAGAAACTCGATAACTGAAATCATAATTTTTTTTCTATCTTATATATGTTTTTTTGCTTTCATATTAGATTTATTTAACAACAGAAACAAAATTTCTGAAAAGAAAAAAAAAATCCAGTAAAAGATTCCGAAAATAAGATTAATACACAGACCTATAAAAATTTAACCATTTGAGAAACATCTGCACTTTTTCTTTTCTAATTTTTAAAACATGTTTTTGCTTAATATTATAAATTCATTCGTATGTACTAATATAAAAATTTTAGAATGTTAATATTTTGAAATTTTTTTAAGTTGCTTTCGGCCAGTATTTAATTGAATTAGATAACTCTGCTTAATCTGGCTTAAGAAAAAAAAAATTATAATGTGTGTATTTAATAAACGTTAAAAAATATATAAATCGCATTATTAAAGCATTAAAAAGCGAGGTGATAAATTTTAAAACTAAGTTAAAATAATTTTATGCTCTAGTAAGTCGCAATTGAAAAAATTCGCATCACAATACTTAAAGAACTACCACATGTTTATATTTTTTTCATATTTCAAATATTTCTTTTAAAATAGCAAAGTTACTGTACTGTTGAATATTTTTTTAATCTTCTTTTGAATATAAAGTTTTATTTAATCTTTATGTTTTTGATTAGATTTTATAACAAAAGTAAAAAATAAAAATTATATTTGCATTAAAATTCAAAGATCCTCTGATGAATTTGAAATAATTTGTAAATATCTTAACAAGTTATAAAAATGGTATCCATAAAGATCAGATTTATATATATATATATATATTGATAATGCTACTATTCGTGACAAAATCGTGATTTAATCTTCTTATATTGTGCATATCAAGTAGGCATGTGATAAAGGAAGGGATCCATTAAAAGATAAATTTGTATTTACATAAAATTTACTGTACTCATTGATGTTTTTGATATCTTTATTTGTTTTTCTTGAATAAGCACGTTTAATGTTTACTATCTTATATTCAAATATTCAACTTAAATTAATTTACTACCATGACGCACATATATATACAAACACATACACATCAGTTCATTTTAACAATAACTTTTGCAAATTTGAAGTTCTTGTAGCCTTGGGGATTTTTAATAAATTTGATTTTTCTTTTTTTGTTTACGTATTGTTCGAGATGGAAGTAACAAGTTTTAAAACTGGTATATAATTGAAATATATTTACTTGTTTTTGAATATTATCTAATATATTTTTTTGTGTCGTTAAGTAGAATATAACTTTTAAAATATGTAAAGGATAACTACAGCGATAAATAATTGCATAGGTGTTAAACTGCTTGGTTATATATTTTTATATATGCATATAAAGGATACTTTTTTGTTGTTAAAGTCGTGCATTAGTTCGGTGATAGACCTGGCTTCTTACAACCACCTAGGGAACTGAAATGAGAAAAAGTATTGGTGCCAATTTAGAAGACAGTTTTATAACCCGCTGCACCACATACAATTACCTATCTACATGGTTACTTCCCACATACTTGGATAGCATCGAGTCAATGTAATTAAAGCTCAACCTGCTGTATTCATTCGACTTTCGGGATTAAGTTCTGTCAGTTGTCACAAGTTGTCTACCGATGGTTGTGCAATCTGTGGATTTCTAATTGAGAGTGCCGAAGCGGAGAAATATTGTCAGTAGAGTTAAGCTACGAGAGATCAGAACAAAGTCATTCCTAACTGCGATTGGTTTGTGGCAAACGAAAGGTCGCGCAAACAACCAATTTACAGAGAAAAGAATTACTTCATTTCCTGACAAATCCAAAGACAAATGGCTAGACGGATTTACAAGAACGATGTTGATTGGTTTAGACACATTCTGACGTCAACGAAGCGTGCAACAAAAGCAAATGGAGGAAATAAAAACAAAATATAATTAATGGAAAATGGAAAGCGATTTTCACGCCGACTAAATTCATTTGCGAAAGAAAGTAGGAAAAATCTTTGCGTGTTTTTTGTTAATAAAGCTTTTGCAAATTTCCGTATTTCTTTTTTCCTCTCTATATCCATAATCATGTCCTGTTCCACAAGAATTGCGTACGGTTATAGAAGGTAATAACAATTTTGTGTGGAAATATAGAATTCTATTATGTAGAGTAGTCTCTTGTATGATTCGAAAATATAGATTAGAAAAGTGTTGGAAGTGAGCCAACGGGTCCATGAGGTGTGACATCAGAAGTATGACTCAGTTACATGGTCTGTAGTTAGTCTGTTAAAAGCTTCACTCTGTAATACTTGTTGTTTGGACCACTTTCGATATAATTGAATTTTGACTTAAATTAATATCGCTCTTATTTAAGAAATTGCTTACTTTTCAAGATTGATTAACGTTATTTGGGTCAACCATAGTTTAATAGTTACTATTTCTATCACGAATATTTCCTGCTAAAAAGAACGAATGATTCATGGAAAAATATCATCTAGGAATCGAATTTGGTTCGATTATTAAAATGCTAAAATTAGTTTGCGTACACATTCAGTGACTATTAATATTAAAATTAGGCATTTAATAATATTGTAATTAATTTCAAAAAGGAGAAAATTTAACAACTTCTATAACAATTACTTAATTTATTACATGCTGTTGTTGTAAACAGGAATAAACAGCAAATTAGTTATCTATGAAATTAATTATTCATATCCTCATTATTTTAAAAATCACATCTCTTAGGAAAGCTCTTAAAAATTAAACATCAAGATAAATGAAACAAGACAAATCGTGTTTATATTAAGGAAAATACTTAATTTATTTTAGAAATCAATAACGAGATATAATAAGAATTTCTGAACAATTTTTTTCCACTCTCTAATTTTTTTTAAGTGAACAAATTAGATTAACAGAAATACGACTGAGTAATCAACTTATCAGCCTACAACATTGCGTTTAATTAATCAAATCATTCTCGCAGAGTTAATTTCCCAGAATATTATCGTCATTACAATTTAAACATAGATCAAGGCGCGCAAATGAAAATTTTAATTCAATTAATTTTGTTCGTTTTGGACGAAGGGATAGTTTTACACTCTCCGGATCCCAAATCGGAAAATTAGGCAGTTTATGAGCAATGAAGCAAATCGAATTTATAAAATATAATTTTGATATGGCTTCTAATCACGGACGATAATTGATGATTTATGAGATTTTAACCTATCGCTTCATCACGTCTCATCCTTCGATTTTCAACTTTCCGATGTGTTTCGACCGCTATACACATATTCTGTATAGTTTGAACAGTTTGTCGAAGCCTGTTTATTTCGGTTAGAGTCTTCACGTTTTCATCTTTTATTCATCGATCCTGTTACTTCACATCAACTAGAAACCTTTCCCCCAATCCTATTTTCTAAAGTGTTTTCGGTAAACGGTTAATAAAATTATTCCAAGTCGATGCTATAAAAATCCTTTAAGTTTGTTAAAAATCAAGTAATTCGAGATATTGCGTGAGCTTTTTTCTTTATCGTGGAATTCCCGTGACGACGATTGTTTATCGAAGGAAATAATTTAAAAACTTATAAGCTTTTAAAGTAAATTTTCTTTTGTAACCGAACTTTCGCATGTATCGAAATCCATTTACTGTATAATTTAAAATTTTCTTTAATGTTGATGAATAATTTATTTTAATAACCAAGTGGAAAGAAGTGAACACGAGATAGATTTAAGCAGGAAGTAAGGATAGTTATGACATTATCATTATCTCATAAGCGACCTTAGCCTCAATTAAGACATCCTATTTTTGTCTGAGAAATGGTCTCATGCAGTGTTCTTCATAAACTTCAACTTTATATATTGATAAATTTAACTTTTGTACAAGGTTGTTTAAATTATCTAACGTAAGAGATCTAAATAACTTTTTTCTTCTTCCAAACTCATCATTATCTCATTTACTAGATTATGAAAGGGTATAAATCTGTTAATCTTTCATCGAAAATTCCTTAATTCTCCAAGGCATTAAAAGTCAAGAAACGAATCAAGAATGACATCAACGAGCTTCCTTAACTTTGAATTTATTCTCAAAGGAATAAAGTTTATTCAAAAGGAAAGGTCTTTCTCTAATACCTTTCAACAACATTTGAAAAATTCAATTTTCTATAATGGTTTTTCGATTATCATCCACCGAGTAGAAATTATATTTCATTTAAATATATTTACATATTTAAGTAGGAAAATTAGCGATTTAATTTAATTAATAAAAATTTTTAATGTATAAAAATAATTAAATTCTTTTCAAGAAATAAAACTGGTTTAGTCTGTTTTTTTTATAATTAAATTTTCTATTAAAGGGGAAAAAATTCTAATCTCTGTTATTGAAACGTCGTTTAAAACTTATAATGCTTATACCCATTATTAAAAATGGTTCTCGAAATATTTTGCCTAGTTAAAAAGTTTAAATGAACCTTAACATACGACTTATTCGGTTTCTTTTCATCTTGTCCATCTACCTTTCAGTCAGTTTTCGAATTTTTTTCATTCGATATTTTTGAACGTATCTGTACGAGAAACCCATTAAGGAAATTTTAAAAGTACTCTGTTAAAATCGATCGAATCTAATAATCAATTAAACATTCCTATTTTTCTTTTCAATCAACAAATTTTTCTTTATTTTTTTATTTTTTACAAAAATTTACAGATTGTCTGATAATCAGTCACGTAATTATCAATGAATTCGAGTTAAAAATTAATTCAAAAATTGCTTACTTAATTCATGTTATCAGACTTATGATAATTGGTAGTAAATGACAAAAATATAAAGGCTATTTATAGAATATATATATATGTATGTAGTTCGTAAAACTCTTCTGAGACAGGATATATATGCATTATTGGAAACAAGGCACACAGTAAGTAAGCGAAAGATGTCAAATACGATTTTCATTAATGGAACACTACATCGACTATAAAAACTAGAAATGGGATTACTACTAGATTTAGTCGTATATCGTTACATATGCACTGGTAGTCAATATCGAAATCGATTGCCACGTCTTAGACGTCGTAATCCTAATTGCATTTCCAGTTTTTCCAATTGTAACGCAGTACTGCATTATTGAAGAATACATTAATTGCTTTAATAAATGCAATTTCTCTTATCACTCCAATGACGCGTCCGGTGTCGTTTCACTTAAATGAAACCGTTGAATCGAATTAACTCTGCACTTTCATATTTCTTTAATGAAGTAAAAGCGTTTCGCTCTGTAATTATTGCACGTAGAATTATGTTCATCTTCTCTATCCTGTATGACGTAAACATTGATGCCATTCAATATGAAGTGATAAATTCTCGTTAAATTAGTTTCAATCTTGTACACATAAGAGGAAATTTTGTATTTAACACTGTTTTTCGATTTATAATAAATTATTTTTATGTTTTGCATTCATTTTTTTATTGCTCTTCGGAAATATTTTTTTATATAAAATGTTGATGTTATTTTTAGAAATTCCTGCATATTTCATTTTATCTAATATAAAAATAGATGTATAACAAATAACAAATACGTATATAAGTTATATGTAGACATACGTATCGGTTTGTATATAAATCATGTATATAATATAGGATATATATTGTATAAACATATAAGATCATTAGTCATATTAGAATCGTATATGTATCCATTATATACATGTTACTGCATATAAATGTGCACAAATTATTAGATAAATTACACAATACATAATACAGTATATGCATTTGATGCTGAAAGAGCTGATTATGTCAGATAAATTATCTCAAAGTAGAGATGATAAACTTGATTTCTCCCGAATATTATACAAGAAAGATAACTTCGATCATAGTGTTCTCCTTTTGGAGAAAACTAGCACTATTATTCCAAAGATTACCAAGAGATATGGTTTTTATTAGATTAAGTAGTTAGCAGTACTTCAACAGTATAAATTTTAGGGCCTAAGTAGCATATAGATTTACTAATTTTACTATTTGTGATGAAAACAGTATCAATTGCATTTGCATTGTTTTTCACTAAAATACAACAATAATATTTCATTAAAATCTATATATTATGAAAAATTGCTTCTGCAGAAATCAGGTTTTATATGTAAGTTAATGCTTAAATCTGTATCTAAATAAAGGAATCGATTCAAGATGATGATATATCAGAAGTTATGAAAGATTACATTGTTTGAATGTTATAAACGTAATTTTGTTTTAAAAATATTATTATTTATGTTCAATATCATGTTCGCATTACGGAGTAGGGACTGATATCTAATATTTTTATCATTATAATTTAATTATTAAATTCTGCTGCTATGCATTTTTAATCGAGAACAGCAAAATAATATTTAAAAAATTTTCGAGTAAAATCAGATAACTATGTCCAAGTTTAAACATATTTTTAATTGAATTAACTAACTACATTTATAAAATAGCATTCTATTAAACGTTAATTAAATTTACTTTAGTTTTTATTAATTATTAAAAAATAGTTCTTTTCTTCGAAAACAACTTAATTCCCGTAGAAATTTAAAAAAAAAATTAATAATAGTAATAATACTTAAGCGTATTTAACATCAAAGTTTTCATTTACCGATTATTTTCTCGATTATATTAGAAACAATAATATATAGAGAGCACTTAGAATATATTAATTTTTTTTTAAATCATAAAAAATGAAAATGCTCATTAGTAAGCGAAGAAACCTAAAAAAATGAATAATAATTTCTATTAATATTCATTGTGAAGATTACCGTGATCGAATTTGGCTTTGGTGTATCGAGTTAGTTGCAATTTTTTTTCCTATATATTTTTATTATTATTTCTGCTCTCTAACTAGATAGGAATAGGGAAACTTCCAGGAGTTTTTTCTATTCCCAATTAGAATTAATTGCATCATCCAAAGTCAATAGAATTAATTATTTTTATATATTTAAGCAATCTTATAACTAGATTTACTGAAAAAATTTTGATGATTTTCTTTTTGTTATATATAAAAAGCTAGATAATTTGCGTAATAATTTTTATAACCGAATTAAACTTATTTAATTAAAAAGCTAATTTTATCAAGTAACCAATAATTCGATAATTTTCTATTCCCAATATTAGAAAAGGTAAAAATATAAAGAAAACTAACATATCTGTTATCATCAATCGGGATAACTGTGGAAGCACTTTACTGTTGTTCTACATAGCGTAAATAAATTCTGTTTGTCGATTGTCTACTATAAAGTATCATTCTAAACGTTTATAGCATTGAATATGAGCTTTTATAGAGAACTCTTCATATTTTTCTCTGCAATAAACGAAATCAATAATTTGGATACGGAACAAGTAACCGTTTAGTACTGTATTCAATTCAATGTTCCATCTTGATACTCCTCAACGTTTTTAGTAATTTAATAAAGATAATTATCAAACTATACATTTTAACGTATCAAATATATTTAATACGGTTTCATTTAATATTGTCATATAATAATAATCGTTAACTAGAATAACGAGAGAATATAAAATTAATACATAGATCGAAAAGCATCAATATTAAATATTTTATAGGTGCCAGACAATCTTGTAATTATATTGATGCGGCAATTTTGGACATCCAAATTTGCCCATCAGTACAATTCCAAGATTATAAATCAACTAATTTAAGAATTTCTTTATTTATAATCTAATTTTCGAACACATTTTCAGATTTTCATTACCCGAACAATTGTATAGAATACTTTCTGATAAGTGAAAGCATTCATCGTGGTAAAATAATTAAGTAAAAAGTTTCATAGTTACCACACTCGCTAGTTTTTCTTTAATTATATATATGTATACATACCAGATACCGGAAGTTAAGTCCGATTAACGGTAAGAACTGCTGCAAAGAAACATGCCGGTCCAGTTAAGGAGCAAAAATAATTTAATTCAGCGATATAATAAAATGCTTCCTCGAAACGTTGTAAAAAATAGAAAAAATATACATTTATATAAAACTTGCATCTAATGAATGCATATATTCTGTATAAAAAGGAAACAAATCTTTTTTTTTTTTTTCGTCATATGCAATAAAATACTGCTAACATCATTGTCTATGCTTAAGTTTTAATGGAAAAGTTTTAAATTAATGTGATAAAAGTAGAGAAACATCTTTAAAATATAATAAATGTGTTATATGTACCGAAAATTGTCTGAAAATTTTTCTACATGAATTTTTACACGCTCACTTGGCATCATTTATATCCAAATGTATCCTTTTCTCGTTTTTCCAAAGGAGGAATGTTTTGTTATCATTTTACTTTTTAATAAAAGTAATAAAATTTAAATTTAGCCGACGTGTATATATATATATATATATACTATAAAGTGATTCAGATTCTAGAACATGATCGCTAGTTGCGAATTATGAAGTGGAGAAAAATCGAAATATTTTAGCTTTCAAGGGAGCTTTAAAAAATGATAAGAAAAATTGTTTAAAATCATTTTTAGCGAGAGGAAAGTGATTTTATAAACATGCATTATGGCTTTTTTTTGGATCCAAACAATTAATTGCATTTTAATAGATACTTACTTGGAGGATGAATTAAAACAATGCTTGTTTAAAATTGTGGTTTGCAAATAAAAAAACAACATACGCAAATTATATGATCGGTTAGGTTTACACAAGCTGTCTTCCAAAAAAAAAAAAAAGACACATTCTCTGTTAGAACGTATCTTTCGACAACAGTCCTGAATTTTTGGTGAAATAGTGTGCAGAACTTCAATGCTTATCGATCCAAAAGCGAAAAAAGAAAATTAAAAGATTACTAAATTTGAATTTTATTTAACTTTGAATTTTTCGAAACACAAGCCTATCTTCTTTAAAGTTAAAATGAATTAATTTTGTAAAGTGAATTAATATCCAAACGTTATTCTATTCAAGTAAAGCACAAATCTGTGTAAATTATCGCAAAACGCATATTTTAATACGTAACTTAACACGTGTTGTTAATAATTACAACACTGTGCTTTTACAAGGTACCTTCAGGCTAAAAATTCTTTTAAAAAAGAAAAAGCTTTCAGTTAAATAAACAACGCATATTCTATTTAGAATTCGCCTCGAATATTTATGTTAAAATAATTTTATATTCATATGTTTTTATTCAATACTTTTTCTTTTTCACCGAAATTCAGAATTACCTTGTATTGGCCAATTGCCAAAATATCCAAAGATGACTCATGTTGGCCCACTTGGAATATTAAATAAGTCAATATTACTAACTTATTTAATATTCTAAGTTGTTGGAAATAAAATTTAAGAGCTTACTGAAATTATTTTATTTTTCTTATATTTTTTTAAAAAAATTAGAGTTGTTTTTATTTGACAAATATTAAAAAAAGATATATATATATTTTTAATATTCTAAATTTTTATAATTATTGTATTGTAAAAATTATGTTACATATAAGGAATAAATTAAATAGTGATCAAAGTAATAATTATAAAGAAAACAAATCATTTTGGAAAGAAGTAATCAGCGCGTACTTTACCAATATGCCTGCTATTTAGAAACGATTAAAAGTAAATAATGATTAAATTGTTAGCCATAAAAGTCATCTTCAATTACACAATCACTTTACTGAATTTCATAAAAATTTACCAAATAGTTCAAAAGATATTAGTGGGAAAGCTGAGAAGTTGGAACGTCCGCTATTTTAAATGGATGAAGAAACAAAATGGCTAATTGATGTGTTATCAAGGTCAGTGTCAATGGCATGAGTAAATTTTATAAAAATCTATTAATTATTTCAAAAGATATTAAGAGAGAATCTCATAAATCTGAATGTCCGCCATTTTTAAGCGGATGAAGTAGGATTACTGCAACTTCGAGGTCATCTTTAATGTCAGAATATCGCTATCGAATTTAATATAAAAAAATTTACTAATTAGATCAAAAATTATTAGTAAGGGAATCGCAGTTAGATATACAGATAAGACAGAGGTCTTAAAAGCTGCATTTTCTTTAGAAATTAGGCTAAAAAGTCATATTTATCAGTTAAAATAACTAATGAATTTTATTTGTAATATTATTAATATCTGAATTCTGAATTTATTCTGTTTCCTGTTAATTATTCTCGAACAAATTAGTCTTATTAGATTAATTGAAAAATATCCATTTAATAAAAAGTACGATTTTTATTAAAATAAAAAACTCATAACTAATTATGAATTTTGTATAAGAATTTCAAAAGAATTAAAAATTACTTATTCCAATCATCATTCTTTCTCTCAATCGATTCTTTCAACCGTGCCGTCATTACAGATTTTAAGATTGATATGCTGCTATTATTATAGACTAGTTTATTTTGACGGCAGTATCCATCAGAACTACAACTGACGTACAGTTTCTTGTCATGGTTACAACCCATTTTCGAAGCAGTATCTAAAGAAAAGTCAGCTAGTGATCTTCCATCGAGTTTTTTTTTTTTTTTTTAATCAAAAGTTAAATAGTTTGTTTTGTATAGCTTCCATTACTAACTTACGAATGTGTAAACTGTCAATTTTTGACTGCAACATTCCATTTTCATGTAGAGGTAAGTTATAGTTACCATAAAAAACTTTTTCTTGTTATTATGAGTCGAAGAGTAAGACAAGATATATGGGATTCCTTCCTAAAATTTACGCATCGCAACTTTGCATGTAAAGTTGATATAAGATCTTTTTAAAGAATCAAGAAGTGGGGGAAACATATAATAGAATTTTATTATTTTAAATTATTTTTTGTTACATTACATAATAAGAAATTTGAATATTTAACGCATTTCAAAACAGTTTATGTAGATGAATTTTTTTTTATCTGGATAATTAATAAAATTATTAAGTTATTGATAATTACAGTAGATTCTCTTTTAACCGGACTTTATGGGCCAGATAAACGAATGACCGATTAATCCGAAAATACATGAAAAATGCCATTTAAAGTCTGTAAATTAAATAAAAAATATATATATGTTTGTATAAGCTTACAAATATTTATTAAACGTTTTATTGAAATAAAAAAAAAATCGATAATTTTCGTTTGTCTTTTTGATTTAAATTCGTTTTTTGAAGCAAAATTACGCCATTTTTTTCATCAGTTCATATTTATCTTCTCTCGTAACTGGGCGAAAATATGTCCGGTTAAAGCGATACCGGATAAGAGGGAGTCTACTGCATTAGAAATAAACACTGGAAATTTCAATGCCAGCCATTTTTAAATGGATAAAGCTGTAGGATTAATTAATCTCATTTCAAGATAGGCTTTGATTGCTCAACTTTCTGACAGAATTTTCAATAAAATTTAATCCAATAGTTTAAAGTTATTAGGGAAATCTTTTAAAATTTGAACATTTAACCATTTTGTTTTTTTTTTTTTTGCTATTGAAGATAAAGAGTCGATTTCGATTGAGATGTCAATAAAATCATCTTCAGTTATTTTACATTCTGATGAAATTTCATAAAAGTTGATTAATTAGTTCAAAAGATATAAGGAGAGTAACTCAGAAATTTGATTATCCGCCATGTTTAAAGAGTCGAACTGCAGACGTAAGTGATGTAGCATCGACTTAAATCATCTCTATAAATTTCATGAAAATTACTAATTAATTCAAAAATTATTAGTGGGGAACACAAAGACAACTGCACAACATGGTAATCTTAAAAACCTCACTTTCTTTCAAAAAATATGCTAAAAATTGAAAAGATGTGAAAATAATAGATTCTTATTAATTAAATTTAATTAAACCAGCATTAATTAATTAATATTGAATTTTTAAATAGGCTTTATATATAATATTAAGATCGTAGTAGATATCTAAAAAAAAACAATATTTTTTATCGAACTTTCTTTTTTCCATCTTAAATCGATTTAAGTCACCTGGCCCTAACTATGCTATCGGAATAAATAACTGCTACTGGCTCCTACTACACGTTTTCTCCGCCATTAAGCATGCTGGCAGTTACAGCCTCTCCAGTCGATTCTGTATGTATAACCAAATCAGTTATAATTATAGTCAATTCATCATTGAAGTGGAAAATAAGCAATAACCCATTTGTATAACAATCTATCGCTGAAGTTTGTGCCATTTTATATGATTTATCATTTTCAAAAAAATAAGATTTTATACTGATTTCTAAATTTTTATAAGTTCATAAATCATCCATAAAATGAAGGAGGGGGAAATTTCTAGTTACACAAGAAAATTCTTCTGATAAAACTGCTTTATCTTTTAAACTTTTTTCATCAACCATTTTTTTTTCCTTGGAGAAAAGAGCTTAACTGAAATTTTTGGACTGAATTTTGAAATAAAATTCTTTGTTTTTGATTTAAATCTTGAAAGGTTTTTGTCATTGTTATTAATTATACAAATGATTTAAAATATCAGACAATGTATTAATCGACCAGTTATTTTTTTTTATCATCCGAATTTTAATAATTTGTCTGACAAAAGTATATATATCAAACATGGAAAGACCAGTGATTACCAGTCATTCAGACATTAAGGAAAATATTTTAAATTTATAATTATATCTAACACATACAAAGTTTCTTCATTATTCCATTAAGAGAAATCTCGAAAACGTTTTTACATATTAAAGTTAATTAACCATCAAGTAATTTGGCACAGAAAATATTCTTTTACAAAATATCCCCGCAAGATGCGCTACCAGCTATAAATTTCCTACCAAGTGAGTTGTTATAATTACATATAAAATAGAAAATTCTGATACATTCAGGCAGACAAAGCAAATCTTTTTGAGAATATCAGCACAGTTGCTTCGGGGTAAGGCAAGAAATGCCTTTTTGCTCAATGCTGTTACCAAGAATGAAACCTATTTTACCCGGAGGATAGAATCAAAACGTCATGCGAAGTAGCATCATATACATCTGAGATGTGAAGGAAATGAGAGGCTCTAACTTTTATTTTTTTTTCTTTAAATTGCATTCCATAAACTCGCCAAAAGTGTTTTTGATATACAGCATTTAATAATTACGACTTTTACGCCAACTTTTACGGCTCTTAAATATAAATTTCATACGTTCGTAAATTGTTTTAAAAATATTTATCGATAATATAACTTCGTTCCTGTTTTTTTAATACGTAAATTTATTTATTAATAAGTTTTATTTAACTTATAAATTATATAAATTGGATAGTCTAGGAAAACAAGAAACTCAATAATAATAATATTAATCATAGTTCCTAGACGTTATTAGTTTTGTAGTAGATTGTTGTTCCAGATGCTGTCTTTTCATATGATAGCGAATCTGGTCTAATCACGATGTTCATCTTTGATAAATCTATGATGTGTATAGTCTATCATTGTAATGGATACTGCTCTAATTCTTTCATGATTTATATTGATGAAAGACGGGAATTCGAGTTTATCATAAGTAATTTAACAAAAGTATTGGTAAAATTTTAATTCAAGCAAAACAAAAATATATATGTATATTTTTTTTTGTTAACGTTAGTGATAAATTTTACTAGTCAAATAAGCGTAAAGGAAAAAAAAAATTGGGCGATTTTAATTTCGAATTTTAATTCAATTCCGTTTTCATTACCCGATTTTAATTGGAATTTTTCTAAAATAAATAGTATAATATTTTTACTGCTATTCTTATTACCAATTGTAAATTGTTTCTTTCGGTGAAGCAAAAAAGAAGAAAAAAAAATTTTTTTAGCAATTAAGAAGAGCTATAAAAACACATAATTTCGATATTACAGAAGAGTAAAATTCCTCTGCCCGGGGAACCAGAGAAAAACTTAATACCCGGATAATTATCCTCAATTTTAAAATCAGAATGTAACCAATTTTCTGTGGTCGAAATAGCTTCATTAAGAGACAAAAATCTTGCCGGAGCAGGGGGAAAAAAAAAGAAAAATTGTTACCGTATAATCGTTACTTTAATGGTGTCACCCAAGTGATGACCAGGTGTAAGTCATTATGAGATGGCTAATTTCTAAAGCAGTTTTATGGAAATATTCGAAAAAATTAAATATTAAAATTATTACTTTAATTAACGTTTCGGCTACGGTATGGCAATAAAGAAGGTTTAGAAAAGTGCTTCTTTATGCGTCATTACAAGACCATAAGTTAGAAAATGATAGTAGTTGATGCTAAAATAGGGAAATTGTGTTTTCAAAAAATGCTATTATTAAAACAATAATGATAATGACGTGCTATGTAATATCCTGAATTTGAAGTAAATTTGTTATTTACTTAATAGGCAGAAAAATTGACGAAGTGTACGGGTCATTCTTAAAAAAAAAAAAATGGAGTTTAAGATAATAAGTTAATTCTACTACACGCAAATCTATTGCCGTCCGAATTTATTTTTATAATCGCTCGCATTCTCACTTTTTTTTTTTTTTTAAATCCTTAAAAATTTTGTGATGTTTAAATTTTCGACATAGCTTAAAAAAATATAACCGCGTAATTCATTAAAATTAGGTTGAAATAAATGTAACCTGTATGGAAGTAAATTGAGAGAGTATCTTATCAAAGAATTTTCATCGGCATAGATAAAATTTTGTCCACTCTTTTAATAATGTCGAGTAATTTCTGCAGTTGAGAATGAGAATCGAAGAATAACGAAATTAACGAAAAGACTGTTTTTTTTCGGTAGAAATTTATTACATTTCATGTTAACTTTCTCAAAAATTTCTGTCAGATAAGGAGATTACGTTATTAATGACACGGATAATATGATAAAAGATGCCAGAGATAAGAAAAGTTTTGGTGTCTTTACTAATAAAATATGTAAAAATGTTACCAGGGATATACAAAAACTGCAAAATTTTAAATTTAGAGGAACTAGAACTATTTAGATGTTTAACTGGAATACAGCTAAATGTTGAAAAAAATTATTATATTATTAGATTAAAAAATGCGTTAACGGTTATACAACTAGTATAAATTTTCGATAATTCGAGCCATTTAAAAACTTTTCCTGAATTGATTTTCGCATTTTTAGTCTACTTTTCGAAGGAAAGTACGACTTGTTAGGTAATCATGGTGTTTGTCTGTACGTCTTCTCTAATAACTTTTGAACGAATTATAAGATTTTTATGAAATTCGGTAAAAATATTCGCTATTAAAGATGACCTTAATATCACATTTTTTAATGTTTGCAGCTTCCACCATTTAAAAAATGGCGGATATTTAAACTTGGAAGATTTTCCCCTAACAACTTTTGAACTATTCGCTAGATTTTTGTGAAATTGAATAAAGAGATCGTACCATCGAAGATGGCTTTGATGATATGCATTTTAATGGCACATCTTTAATCGTTCTAAAATGCCGGATACGTTCGGACGATTATTTCTTTCCAGAATGCTCATTATAACAATATTTCCGATAATGTTTACACATATTTTACAAAAAAATTAGCTTCACTTATTGATTTTGCCCGTTGATTCTCTGCCTGAAAAAACAGCTCATCAACCAAACGTCAGAGAACATTCAAATTTTATAAGATCGTTCCAGATTAATTAAAACATTTGCCTATTAATTTTGATGTACCCGTGTGAAGTTTGTTATTCAAAATTTTAAATATCGAAATCACTCTTAAATTTTTGAATATTACCATAAAATCTGATTATTTATATCTAACCGAAGGCAAAACTGGACATAAACTGTAATAAAATTTTATTAATGTCCAAAAAATGAGGAACGTATGATAAAAAAATAAATATTATTTGTTTGTATATTTATAACAGCAGATAATAAATCAATAGATGTTATAAAAAATAACTGTTTTTATGAGCGAAATTGTGTCGGAAATAATTTATTTTAAACTATTTTGGATAAAGTCCATTTTTATTAAATGATTTATTATCAGGAGAACGAGAATTTTTTAAATATCATAAATCATTATCAAATGAAATATGGAAAAAATAAATGAAATAAAAGAAGAATTTAAAACTGTGAAATATAAAGTTTTGAATTACTAAACACGATAACCAATTAAAAAATCGTGTTAAATACTTCGTAACGATCGTTGGAAAGAATATTCTCCTTACTCGACATCAAAAGCTAATGTAATGTATTTAAGTGTAATAAGTATTAATGACCCGATGTATGCTAATTTAATTTTAAAATCGTCTTTCCTTATGGAAATGAGATGCTAACAAGACAAGACGTTTTGCTCCGAAGAGATGGTTTTCATTTATCAAATCCTGACGAAAAACTATCCTTTTTTTTCGACCGTTTTGTGTGGCACAACTCGCAATTTTAGAATTCGCACAATTCTTGATATTTTAGCATATTTTTTCGTATGATGATAACGGTCAAAAATCGCATATTATGTAATATGACACCGGTTATTCTAGTATAGAATATTATCTGACGTCTATCGTATTCTGAGACGTGATTAATGTAGTCGAAAAGTGTCGGGTTCGTAGCGTTACGTCAAACTAACACGTTGTGTAATTTGTCCAGACTCAAGAGTGCCACGTTGTCAAGTCCAGTCAACCATCCGTTGTTGACATATCGAACTTTGCTGTCACCTCTATTCTTACATCTGATGTTAGTAGAAGAGTTACTGATTGGCTTTATAGCCGTGATATTTCACTCTTCTACCATTTTATGACGTGCTAATAAAAATAATGATTCAAGGTTTCTCTCACCTATCCAAATAAGTCATGTCTTCCTAACTTATCCATTATTCTTATGTAAGTATCGAAAATCAAAGGTATAATTAATATACATGTGACATAAAACAATTAAAGACCTCTTGCAGTAACGAAAATACCCGGAAATTGAAGTTTCTAAGAAATTCATTAGTGCTTGGAATGGATATTAAAACGGAACTAATTGATGGTTACTTGAGGATATAATAAAGCTAGAACGTGAGGAATTTAAATTTTTATGGATTTTTATGCGAAGCAAACAATTTCGTCCTTGATTGTAAACTTTACACCTTACTTTACTGAAAATATAACATAATTAATCATTGCAGAACTTTAAAAATCCATAAATTAATATCGCTTTTTATTTGTAAATAACCGAGCAAACATTGTAACGAAATAAATCCTGCCATGCTACAACGTTAGTAAGGTAACCTTAGCAATTATTCCTGCTAAAATAACTACACGCCAGCCATAAAAATAAATTATTTCTAAAGATCTTAATAATTTTTACGTTCTAATCTACATACAAAACAATAATTGAATTAATTGCACGTTAACTATCCGAACGTATATATATAAAAAAAAAAGACTATTCGACTTAGTTCGTTTGCGATGCATCAGTTTAATAGAGAGCTATGTAATTATAAAGTTTTTATTTTTATCTACCGAACGTGGTTAGTATATACGGTGATATATCACTAGAACTATTAGCAGACTAGAAACAGAAATCATTAGTCAGTTGGTAACGCTATTATTTCAAACAAAAGAAGTTGCGTGACAAAACCCAGACTGACGTTTATCGTGTCCTATTCTAGATTCCTACCAAAAGTCGAAATAGCTTGATAAATCATAGGACGGTAAAATCAGATTACTCGTAACTAGAGTTGATTATCTTTGGGGAAAAATATAGTCTATATAATAATTACGATTAAGGATAATTGTTCAAAATTCGATTTTCTAGATGATCACGAGAAACTACCTCCTGTTTGTATACATTTAACCTAACAAACGATCCATTCCACCTACCAATTAACTAGCAACTAAACCATCTTCAAGCATAACATTCGATGTTTATCACCATGCAAGTTAAAAATATTGAAAAAATTTAACTAAAGTTTCAGTAAAGTATATTTTAAAAAGTCGAGTAGATATACTACTAATTAATAGATTTTTAAAACTCGTGGAAACTATAAAATTATAAATCTATCTAATCTTTCCAAATTCAGAATTAAGCTGTCTTCTGATAACGAGAGAAGTCATTAAATAACACTGAATTTTGAATCGATTCAATATTTTCGCATTAAAAAAAAATTAATTTTTTGAATTTTCGGTACGCATAATGTTCTCGGTTTGGTCGTTTCACGGTAGTAGTGGTAGTAGGAGGAATTGTAATAAAGATCCATTAATCTTGAAAGCGAAGTTGTGAATAGATTTCGCTCTCTATGATCTCTAATTACTACTTACGTAACAACTCTTCTAGAGAATATAAAATAACGTGAAACTTCAGCCTTCCATCAATTTATTAAACAATTCTTACGCATAGTTTAGTATAATTCTATGTAAAGCAAACAATATTTAAATAATAAGTGACATAAATCATAGAGTTGGTTGTTAACCGTTCAAATTTAAAACGTTTAAACCTATTAATTTTAAATGAATAATTATAGTTATTTTGTCTGCTTTTGGTTTTTAATCTTCACAAATTTATTATAAAACTAATAATTTTCGTATTATTAATTATTAAACGTGCTGCATTATTTACATTAATCTTAATAGTAAAATTTATTTGTGAAGTTTTGTATTGTGTTAATAATTATTTAATAATAAGATCTGTAAATTATATAATCGCATTAAACATTCGCATTTTTAAAATAACGAATTTTTTGCATGATAACTTATTTTTAACGAATTATTTTCTTTACTTCTGCAAATAATTTATTAAGAATTAAACTAGTTTGATTCCTAACAAATCACTCACTAAGATAAATCACTTAAAAGGGATATAAATAGTTCCAGAATAATGCTGGAAAAAAATAAATTTCCTTGAAATTATAAATTGATATTTTTCATAGGTACTGATGTTTAGAGCTCTTAAATCATTCTCTGTTAACATAATAGCGATTTTTCATAACTACTGAATAGATCAAATTTTTGATCTATTACAGCATTAAAAAAGGCTATTTTAACAAAGGGTGGAGTTATTATAGAAGATTTATATTGGGCTTTTTTTGAAAATCAAAACCATCATGTTTCTTTAGAGCGGATGGTCATATGGCGCTTTGCCAGATCACAAGAGACCTGTAGATGCAAAGAAAGTTCTCACAAGGTACATAACAGCGTTTTCTGCTTAAGATCTAATTGGACGAAAGATTTCTTTGTAAGACACGTAATTACACTTTATATTTTTCCTCTCCAAACTCGGATTATCGATCAGAGAAGGAAAATGATTCTAGAAATTCTCCTGAAATTCGATTACACGTATATCTACATATCTACACGCAAAGTTAAGTTTCGTAATTAATATTTTTATGCGAAAAAAATTATTTTTGATAGATTAAGCAGCAATTATCGAAGAAAAATAATTTATAAAGTTTTTTCACGTTTTATAAACTTTTTATGTCAAATATTCACGTACCACAGACGTTGACGTTTCAAATACCGATAACGCCAACCAAACCCCCTTAAGGAAATATCGGGATGCAAAACATTTTTATTCGTTTATCTAAACTCATAAATATATAAAATTTTGATAACAAATATTGACACAATAAAAAGACGAATTTTTATCACAATAATTTAATATTTATATAAATTAAGATTAAATACATAATTAAAATATATTATTATCTAATTTGTTTGATATGCTATTTTATTAAGAATAGATTGAGTATATATATAATAATAATATTCTTTTTATTCAAATTAAATTTTTATTATTCTGCGAGCAATAATGTTTTTATTTAATAACGTTATCTTTCGTTAAAATAACAAGAAAATTGTTATCGTCATCAGCAGATTTTGTTTTTATTCCATTTTTTAAAATTAAAATACGAGATATATTTATAAGATATTTAAAAATATCTCTTTTAGAATAATTTATGTTTTAGCTGTGATAAAAATTCTCATTTCGCGAAAGTGAAAATGCCTTTGAGAGTGAGAGAGAGAGAGAAGGAGGTAGAGAGATCATTCTAATAAAAATTTCAAGGCAATATCCTTAATGATAACAAATGACGATATTTATATTAAGTTCAATTTAATGTTAAACATATGTCATACTATAATTTAATATGATTTATTTACCGTTTCATTAACTCTTTTATTAGCAGTTTTAAGTAGAAATTTAAATTTTGATTGCATCGATATATTTTATTGAAAATTACTGATGCGATCTAGCGAATTTTCTTGGTGTTTTTTTCTCCCGATTATATTAAGCGTTAAATTAAACTAAACAAAACGATTACTGAACTTTTGAATAAATAGAAGACTGGTACTTTATCGGAAAACATCGTGATAAATTTAATGAAAATTCCTACATTCCTATTCCTTTTAATAAATAGAAACTAGACTTTACATCTAAATTAAACCCGTCTCATCCATCTAGACGAATGTCTAGTTGTCAGTTTTGTAAATTATATAGTTAAAACTTTACTTTTTTAATAACAGAAATTATTAACAGTAAACGGTTGTTTAATATTTGAGGATTTCATTAATTGAGTTTAAAAATAAAATTTGGATTGGATTTTTAATCGCAATTCTCCAGATCCAGCTGGTCACTACACTTGGCACTTCTCCGAAAGATGTCTTATAAAATATTGCTGAATTACTTAATCACTTTATTGCTAGTTGATAGAAACAAACACTTCTTTCTTTTTTCTCGACTTTTAATCTTCGCGGTTGACAGGAGAAAATAATATAAATAAAACAACACAAATAAAACTTGCTACTTAGTTGGGGGAATTCATTAGTGTTAATTGTGCACTACCAATCCTGAGGGTGATCACGTTGTATTGTAATTAAGGTAAGCAAACCCAAACAATCGTTTTCTCTCATCATTTAAACTTCATACAATTCAATTGAAATGATTTTGAAATTTTCATGTCAACCATTCATCCAGTTGATTTCCCTTTAGGTCTTAAGAAATTCTTAACTAATACGACAGTCGCCAAAAAAACTAAAAAAACCGTACACAGTGTATATCTTTTAAATCAGAAGAAAATAATGTTGAATGAAGAAAAATGTTTCGCGTATTGTAATTAAAACAATTGCTTGTTATAATTACCAGAATCCTTCGAGTAATTCGAATTCTTTTTCTTCTTTCAATCTTTATCATATAGATACAATTTGCATAAGTAGGCTATTTATTTAAAATATTCTGTATAACGCTGAGAAAGATTCATGCTAAAAAATTCTTTCGAATATAGTCATAACTTCTGGGTAATCACATTTCTTCCATACAGTCGACCACATGTAAGATATATCTCTGCTATACTGACATTTTTGATTCATGATTTTGACATGCAGGAGACTTTCTTCGACATCTGCTGAAAGGAATGATCTAGTGGCTTTCATCAGCATATTCTTTGTCGAGGAGAAAAAGATTTTAAAAATAATAAAAAGAAATCGTTCGTTTGACCCAAATCCTCTTCCTAATTGATAATCAGTGGGAAATATTATTTATACGATGTTTTTTTTTTATTGTTACTATACTTAGAATTAATTCTAGAAACGATTACGCTTTCATTCTCTCGCAGGTATAAATCGAAATAATAATATATAAAAAAATTCAGTATTTTATTTTATTTTTTATCTTGAGGGTCGTAGAGTTGTTCCTTTTCGTAACAAATATTCATCCATGTGTACTTATTTGGTTGTTCGGTGTCGAGATCGATAACAACCTCCCTGTTATGAAACCTTCAGTTTTGCAATCATTGCTATTTTGTCTGATGTATAGACGAATAAAAAAACATTGCTTTGCTATTTTTAATTTTAGAGCGAAGCACAAAATAAATTTCTGATTATTTACAGTACAAATTATGTATTTTGTATGTAAATGCAAAAATCTCCAATTTTTATACGTATGATCTTCTTATGTAATATGTATACAGAACGATCGCATTTGTATAAGGACTATTACATAATCCTTATGAGTACACGAAGATATAGTTTCAGTATTAAACCGAATTGAAAAAAAAACAAAAAATATTGTAAATGTATTTAAACAATAGAGAGAATAATAAATTGCAAATACCTCAATCTTTTAATCTTTATTTAATTTTTCATCAAGTCGTTAATAATTAATCCTATATTCATATAAAATTTAAACATTAATTTAATAAATTATATAATATGCAAAAGAATATTTTAAGAGAACAATGATTAATTTGTTTTATGAAAACTTAATATTCTTTATTATTATTATTTTTTTAATTTTGAAAATGGCGGTCGAAATAATTGGACGGAAAATTATTTTTGTGTATTGTTTAATCAGGTAGAGAGGCGTGTTTAATTATATGAAAATTATTCTCTATGCTCTATTGGAAATTGTACACCTGTTAAATAATAAAACATTATCTCTTTGGTGAAAGACTCTGGAGAATTTTAATTGATACTTCCCTCATTAAATTTACAGTGATTGGTAGAGGATTGTTAATGGTTCTTCTAATGTGTATTATTTTACGATTAGTAGATTCCAACGTGTATAATTATCGAACCCGATTGTTCGAATTATTTATTTATTTATTTTTTTTTTAAGTGAAAGATCAAAAAAAGATTTTAAGTTATGATCCGTTTGTTAGTTAAGGATGTGTTATTTTAAGAACCGACGATGGATACTCCGCCCTAAACAAGGAAAAGGCGTATACAGACCAACTACTAAATGTTCTGAAATAATAAGAAATAAAACAGTCAAGCATTATCTTCTATTAAGAGTTACTCTATTGAAAAATTACGATTTGTTTTCATCACCTAACTAATAAATGAAAAATTTTATCAACAAGATTGCGTGTCAATCAAAACTTAAAATATTCGCTATTTCGCGTGTAGAATTTTCGAGTTTAATGGATAATTTCTATTAAAAATAATATTTCTCTTTCGGCATTTTTGTTATTTTGGTTCAATTTTGAACTCTTACTTCAATTTTGTTTTTTTTTCTTCCCCCTTTAAAACGTGGTTAGTCGGGCATCATAATAGAATATTTTACCAATACTCCTTTAACACGGTACTATTTCTATAAGAAGCCTCAAGCTTTCATTTTGATTTTGATCCAGTTTCGGATGACCTGCTACCAATGCTGTCAATTTTGTATAGAATTTATCAATATAAATTTTTATAACATATCGTCGTTCTCGCGAACAAAAAATATAGTGTAACTTTGTCGTTTTAAATGTTACTGCGGAAGAAATCAAGTCGATTTTATTAAATTTGTTTTCTTCCTTTATATATATATATATTTAGATCTTTTAACATTTTTAGTAAACCTACAATCCGAAAACGTGTCATGTAACATCTTTCAACGATAAACCCATTGCCGAAAGACATTTTTTCGTGACTTGCTTGTGTTTCCTTTGATACCTAAAAATACTGGCCACGATTACTTGTAATTTAGATGACTGTCATATGAGTAATTGAAAGATGTAATATTAGAGAAAGAGAAGACAGGAAGAATATATTAAACGTAATTACATCACATACATCAAACTGATAGTGAAGAAACTAAATAACCTTTTTTTTTTGTAAGTGATTCAGTTTCAAAGACAGTTACTTAATTTTTTTATATTGATACAAGAGAGAAGTTTAGCAATATGGCTTTTTATATTCTGCATATAAATTTTAATGCAGTTTTTAATTTATAAACGTTTAAAACGAATAATTAATTTGATTTTTTTTTAATAATTTAAAATGCAATAAACGCTTTTAATCGATTATTATTTTTTAAAAATTTTATTTTAATAATTTAAAACTATTTTTTATTTACATATAATAATTTTTATAAACAATAATTAAAAAAATGCCGTAAGATAAAAATGAGCGAAAATTTCACTACAGAAATTTTTGTTAAAAGAAGAGCTTAATGTGTGAAAGTTAATCTTAAGTACATTTTTAAACTGTTGAAAAAATATATAATTTTATTTATAACATGTTTAAATTGCACTTTCAAAAGATTTACGCAAAGTTTCTTATTTTTTAATTTTAGCTACAGTGATAGCAATCGGGTGCGTCATTTATCCAAATGGATGGAGTAGTCAAGAAATTAAAGATGCCTGTGGAGATTTTTCTGATGCTTACCGTTTAGGTAAAGTAAATTTAATAAAAAAACAATAAAAATAAAATTAAAAAAACGAACATTAATTAAAAACATGTTTTACCTTTTAAAAATTTTCTTTAAATTTCAAAACCAATTTTCTGAAAGACTGAAAAAGTTTAAAGTTACATTTTAAAGTAAAATGAATTTTTCAAATGCAAATAACTTATTATAAAAGAATTTGTACTAATGTCTTTCAAAATTAATCCTAAATAGCTTTATTTTCTTAGAGAATTTAATATTCTTCAGTACAGGATCCTCGAAATGTTAAACGTGACTTCATCTCGTAAAGAGTGATTAAAATAACTACCTTAATTTAATAGCATTTTTAAAATTTTATTTTGGAGTCACGTTTTCCATCTCGTTCAAAATAACGTAGAGTTTCTTAATAAACAGAATGCCATTTGACAAATACAGCTCTTGTTTCTTAGAATTTAAATTAAGTTATGCAAAAAGTACGTTTCTGTAATTGGCTGTATTATATATAAATATATATATACGTATTTATTTTTTTCATTAGGTTCTTGCAACTTTTCTTGGTCCGTTTACTTACTGGCATCTGGTGTGACTCTTTTAGTAATCTGTTCTGCTCTCTCCTTCAAGGCAGCACCTGACAAGCCTCCATACCGTATATGACAACGACTTTCTGACCAGAAATGGGTCATGGATAGTAGAGATTCAGTGACACTTCTTACAACGAATGCAACTGATAAAGACGAAACCATCTCAAGCAGGAGATGTACCATTTGGACTGTGGAAAGACCACCGTGAACTGACCAATTTTTTTTTGTGATTTTACTGCCTCTTTACATCATATGACTGATTTTATACGCGTTTTCGACAAATGCATGATCTTCATCGCGTTTTGGACATTCCTTATTGTTATGCAGTTATATCAAAATGTAACATTGTTCCATTAAACAAATGATATATTCTGTATTATATTATAAATATGTATATATACAGTATAAGGTATATATAAGCAAGAGATATCTACTGTGCCAATATTGAATTTATCATGTTTTTTTTGTTGAGAAATTAGCAAGATTTTTAATCTAATGTTGAAAAGAACGTTTCGAATATATCTAATATGAGAAGATATATATATACAAATACATGTTAAGATAGAGATTATACTCTAATCTCTCATTTAAAGGTTTTACAACGCAATAAAAACTATTATTGATTAAATGGATTAAAAGTTATCGCGTATGATTCTTTACTAGAAGAGTTTGAGTTAGATGCAAGACAGCAACACTCTCCACTAAAAACTTTTAAAACTGCACTTAAGAAACGTTGAGCACAAGAGGGAAATTTCTCCTCACGTATCAGACTCTTTCTGGCTCACTACACGGACCATGATTTAAACTGGAACAGTGTAGATTGCTCAATATTTTTGTTTACTTTCTTTCAAACATACTTACAAATCCAAAAACGTATTTCTAAAAATTTTCTACTCTACACCGGAAAATTTTATTCCACATAGAAACAAAACGTGCATAAAATATAAAATAAAGATAATAATAATAAAAAGAAAGAGGAATTTCACCTACACAAAACGTCAAAAATAATAATTCGCATCATTCATGATTAATTTCAACAAATAATAATTCAAATGGCGACATCATTTTATAATTTTTTGGCAATTGTCCAATGGAATAACGATTCAAAGTTTTCAGTTAGTTGACGGTAATATTTTTATGTATACAGCGAGGATCAGATAACTAAGTTGAGATGCAACAATTTGATATACCTCCTTTCCATAAAGTAACAAAGTGAAAAAAAAAAAAATAAAAATGCTAAAAATAAAATACTTACTGTAAATTTAACAAATAAAAAACAGTTAATCCTTGTTGCATTGTTTAAAAATCATTTTTCAGCTTCTGAAAGTTAAACAAGTATATCGTAAAGGTAACCAAATCTCTAGACAATCCGAAAATAATATTTTTTTTTTTTTAAACTACAGCAAAGTAATATTGAATGAAGAATAGAATCCAAGATGGCGAAGGAAAGCAATCAAAGAAGAATCGTCATGTAATCTCCTCTATCTTCGACGTAATCACAGCAATAATGATACGGATTTAATCTAGTCTACACAATGTACAAATTCTTTCCTCTCATTCACAAGAACTAAGTTATTTTCTAATTAAATTTATTAAATTAGGCAAATTTCCACTAAATTAATCTTTTTAATTAAAGTATTATCACGAATTACATTTTTTTATATTTTTGCTAATTAAAGAAAAAAATAAAAAATATTTAATAAAAATTAAAAATAGATATATATAATTTTAAATTTAATATTTTCTTCCGCCGATAGATGGAAGTATATGATAAATTATAAAAAAAATATCGATTTTTGAAAAATAGTTAAGAGTAAACAAAATTTTCGAAAATTGTCGCCATTTTGAAATATGAATAAATAAAAAAATATATAGATCATTAGACTATATTACTATTAGTGTTATTTTTTTCTGGATATGATTCATAAAAATATTTATGATTATAATATTAAATTAAATTTTAAATGAAGTAGACAAATGAGGTGGATACTTTTTTCTATAAATTAGAATCTTGTCACTTTTTTTAAAGAATATTTAAAATTGTTTTCGTTTTTTTTTTTCTAAATGTAAATGCACATCATATTAAAAATAACAAGACACGATTAAAAATAAAACAAGACTTTTAAATAGATTTGAAAATTATACGAAAGAAAAATGTAATTCCAAAGAATTCCACAAACACTTTTTTTCCATTAAAGGCATACATATATATTTTCCAAAGATGTTGAACAGCTGCAAAAGATGGGGATCTTGTTTCATAAAAAAATCTTTTCTGATTCTATTCTTTCATCGTAAAAATAATCACTATGGGAGTGCATTTGAATTATAAAACAGTCATCTTTAACTATTAACCAATGGAAGGCTATGTTTTTTTCCCCCTTTCGTATGGCCTGTTGCTTGTAAATCTTTCATGCCCGAGCAATATATATAAGTCGTGAAATGGTTTTATAACATCAATAAACTTGATATCTGTTCCATAATATAGTATTAACTCCAAATTCGATATCAACCATTTATTAACCTAGACATATTGACAAGAAACTATATCAGTTTTATATATTCCCAATGGGAATTCTAATAGTAATGGTGCAGTATTTTGGTAAAACTTATTCTTTGTTAAGCTTTCTGAAAATAATTTACTATTTTTGAAAACAGTAATAATCCATATAATTAAAATTTTATCATACTTTATAAGAACATCATGAAAGTTTCTCATAGCTAATGTTAATCCATCACAATTTGTTATAAGTTTGTCGTATATATGATGAAAAGAACACCTTAGCGTCGAACATGACCTAAGGCATCAAAGACGAGCTAAGCAGCGGTCAGTAAATTTGGACAGGAGCCAAGATAGAAGATGGTTGAACAAGATGGATTTAGCTGCATCATGAGACTGAGTGCCTCTATCTCTCCCGCTGACAACATACTGAACATAAAGGGTATACACCACGTCTGGTATAACATCAAAACTCACTTATATCTGGAACATATATCTGAAAATTCATTATTATTATTTTTTTGAGATGGAAAGAGAACTGCATCCGGAATACAAAAATAAATAAAGGCGAAGTAAAGTTCTCCTTTCTTCATAGTAAAAGACGAAAGAGAATTTTGACTACGTTTATCTGATAATTCTAAACTGATGTTTGCAATTTAGAATTATCTATCATATTAATCATCACAAATATAAATTAATATATTCATATATTGTAGTTTTATTTATATATTAAGAAAGAAAAAAATATTATTTGTTGACTCAAAGATCATTAAAGACTATAAATGATCACTCTTTTAGGAAGAACACGAAATAGTTTTTGTACTTTTATAGCAGTTCTCGACTTGCAAACTTTATTGAACTTTATTTTGTGATCTTCTTTATGAAAAAACATTTTAAAATTCATTTATGTACATAAATAAACAATATTATTTAAAAAAAATAAAAATAAAACGTATATAAATAGCTTCCATCATTATAAAATAATATTTCTATAATAAATTATAAAATTAAAATGAAAATCATTCTATTATTTATCATTAAAATAATATAATTATATACTCTCATAGTAAATCTCGTATTAATGAATTTATTAGAGTTCGAATATCGTCTACGATATATTTTTATTAAATAAAATTATTTACAATAATTTATATTAAATTTATAATTAAATAATTTTTAAAATCATTATTTAAAATAATATATACTAATTCTAAATTATATTGTTAAAAAATTTATATACTTTAATTTATGTTACATAAATAAAAATACTGTAAAATACGTATAATTTATTTTAATTTTAATTATATCTAATAATATAATAAATAAATTATATTAATTAATTTTTTACTCTCTTAAATAAAATTATAAATTTAAGAGTATATTTTTTTAATTATTTAATTATTAAACTATAAAAATATTTTAATAATGACGCCATATTTAAAAATATAAATTAAATTAATATTTAAATATATATTAATTATTGTATTAAATATAAAATAATTTTTAATTAAACAAAATATAATTTTAAACACATATTTTGGTTGTTACAATTTACAACATTGCCATCTGTTGACCGATTATAGAATTAAACTTATAAAAACTAATTAATTCCAATAACAGAAATAAAACTACAATATTTCATTTATAACTATCGATAATTCATATGCTATATACTTATAAAATCCAATTTGTCTCTCCAATTACTTCTGTTTCCATTTTAATATCATAAAACTTAATCATAAAGCAATAACTTTAGATGAAGATGAGAATATTATTATCATCTCATCTCAGAATTTATCATTAAATTGGCAATATAATAATGATAAAAATCAGTTTTTGGATTCATTATATATCTTTTAAATTGAAATTTTAGTGTGAAATTTCCAGACTAGAATATTTTTAATATTTAATAAATATTGCAATTCGTTTATTAATTTAACATTCCTTTGAGATATTATGGCAATATACAGTAATGTATACGCGATATCTAAGCAAAATATAAAATTACGGTAGTTTTTTTTAAATAAACATTTAAGATCAATCTAAGTTTCTTTACTTGTAGGATAAACTTGAAATTAATTAATAAAATTAAATTAAAGCATTTAAATCACACATTAATATTAGTTATGCATGATTTATGTTCAGTTAATGCCACATTATTATCATATTTTTTCTGGATAGCGGTGTGTAATCTACAAAAAACCAAATGCTGTATGTAGAATATATACTGTGCTGTATGAAATATTGAGCTATTGCGTGTTAACAAACAGAAAATATGAATAGCACGTTATCTTTAAATTATTTAGCCATGTAATAAGCAATGGAAATTTTACGCTGCAGCACTTTCTATAAAATACGGGAAAATATGCTGTTTTTTTATTTTATAAAATTTTACTAAAAATTATCATGATTTTTTTTTATTAATCTCTTCATTTTAAAATAATTTTTGCCTTTACAGTTTCAGTATTATTTATGTGCGAAAATTTGTAAGTTCTTTACAGACACAAAAAAAAAAAAAAAAAAAATTTATTGCCTCTCATGAATAAATATCAGTTCGAGATTTCATCGAAAATGCAAATTTTAAGGTTCTCTGAACATGTTTTGACAGATTTTCAGATAATATTTGACAGTATGTGATAGGAATTTATGGCAGTCTAACTCAAAAAGCTAGGTTCAAAATGATATGAAATTTCATATTTTAAATATATTTGTAGAATTGCCAGATTACGACACAATTACATGATTGGAGTCAAAATCTAATCAATTGTTAACTGATTAGATTTTACCTTTAATCATATGGTCTGATTGTATATACAAAGATTTGAATTAATTTTTATTCTTCTATTTTTTTTTTTTTTTTTTACCAATATTTGTGATCTAATATATAACATGGAGATCATGGGAAGACCACACAATTTATTTGCGTAGATAAATATAAATTTTATCGTTTTGTAGCTGTTTTGTGTAAATACGATACTTATGTATTATTAATATTGCATATTTATGTATTCATTAGATTATTTCAGGCTTTGTAACTCAATAAAATTAAGTTATTGTCATTTAAAAAATATTTTTTATTTTAGACATATTTTCCAGATTTGGAAAGTTTAAATGGATAGATGCAATTATACTTTCTGAAATTTACTTGTTAGATGTATATTTAATAATTATAAAGTTGTGATATTTAAATTTTAAATTTATAAAACTTATCCACCTAATATTGTTAAAATCATTTATAATTTAAAATATACGATTCGTGATATAATTATGTTATGCAGGTACAAGATTTAATGAAATTATCTAAATAGAAATCGCTATGGTGGCTATATGTAGATAGATGCAAGAGCCTGTTATGATTACATAGCATACTAGGTTAACTAATATTAATTTAAAATTTTGAAACATATATGAGAGTTTCAAAATTTCATATCAATATCAATAATCTAGCTATAAGATAATTTTATATGTAATTGATATAATAGTTTGTCCTATGAGTATAATCAACTGGATTACATAATATAGTAATACATTATAATAATTGATATAATAGTATTTATTATACATGTGCTTTATATAAGTAAATAAAAATTTTGTGCTAATTTTGGATGCTAATTATTAAAGATTTGTTTTTGGAATCAAGTATATTTTCGAAAATTGAAAAATTCAGAAAAACTTCAAATTTTATAAATTCTTTTATCAATTATTTCCAAGTAGCATTTATGTGTTTGATATATATTTTTCATAGGCAATTTATTATTTTCTCGTAATTTATCTATACAGTATTTGTTCTTTATTAAATCATACAATATTTATTGTACAATATTATAGATCATACTTTTTTATTATTTTATTAAATTTTACATTATTTTTGGAACTTATTCAATTAACTATCTGATTAACTGATACTATTTATTATATATATAATTATAGCAAAAAATACAAAAATTGGAATCAACGAGAATATAATACCAGTACAGTATTTAATTTTTTAATTATATAATCGTCAATTAAATTTAAAATTTTTTTTGATTCAATAGATATTTTTTTAGTTTTTTTTTTCAATTGGATCTTTCTAACAGAATTATATTAACTTAATCGACTTTTATAGCTTTTATTTTAACTGTTTGACAATGCAATCTGTCTTTCCTCACAATATTGTATGGCATAATATCATGGAATATCATTCAACAAACACTAAGGATCAAAAAGGCATTAGTAAACGTGAAAAATTAACAATAATTGATATAAAATATGCTAATATTTATGAATGATTCTATTCATTAGCTGAAAAATTCATCAAATTTAATTGAATAATAAAAATATTACTATGTGATGATAAAATAAATTAATCTCCATTGTATTTAGTTGGAAAAGATTAATTGACAGTGTATACAATTGAATATAGATATTCTTTGATCGAAATTACAATTTCTTTATTGCCTTTTCCCAATATATAATATCATGCTGAACTATATTGTATTTATATTTATTGTAATTTAATGATTATTAATTAATTTTATATAAGTGAAAGAAAAATAATAATAAATTCACTTTTATACAAGATATGAGTAGGTCCTATCAATCAAATAGTTCAAAAATTTAAAATATTGTATGAGTTTTAATATGAAATAAATTTTGAATGTGAAATATCAACTGAATATAGAATAAAAGTTTTATAATAAAGAAATTCTAGAGACGAAATGAATTTTTTTTTTATATAATTGAGATGCTATATGATTTTAATATTTTAAAGACATTTTTTATAAAAAATCCGTAAATGTATTTAATTTTATCTGCCTCCATTCAAGATATTTAGAGATTCAAGTATTTGAAGATCATTCAAATTTTAGTTGATCATTCCTTGTTAATCAAGATATAAGCTTATTGGTTTTAAGGATTATAGATGATCTCTTGGCAAAATAATAGCCATTCGAATCATTAAAACGCCACTATCTTTCATCATTAATTATAATCTTTATATCTTTTCGATATATAGTATTTTACAACAATGTTCTTCTATAATTATTTTTTTCCTGTCTATATCATTGCTAAATCGTTTGCAAAATATCACAAGAACAAAATACTGTAAAACATTCTAATTTTAGAAGATAAAATTGATTTTATCTGAGATATACGACTACTTATTTTGAGGATTTCATGTCCCTTTTAAATGATGAAAATATTCGGAATTTTAAAAGATATATAGTGAAATATTTGAAACTATTGATCGCATACAAAGATATTATCGTTATCTGAAAACGTTTGTTTGTAAAAAAGACTATAATATTTCTTATCATCAATAAACACTTGACTTATATTTTTTATTATGGACTATAACTCTCAGCCAATTTTTATAAATTAAAGAAGAAATAAGAGATAAATTTAATTTAACCATAATCTAATATATTGCTTCAATAAATTAGTTTATGGAAGTCATCTCTTTTAGATGATAAAGATATATATATATATATATACATTATAACATATTTAATATGTTATAATGTAAATATGGTATTCTTGTAAGCTGAAAGATCTGTTTACTTTATTAATTTTCATTAAGTTTGATTTTATTAGGAATAGAAAATCTACATAAAAATTTGTAATAAAATTATAATAGTAATTGGAACGATGGGAGACAGTTCCGTAGTTAGGAACTTTTGAAGCCTCTAGGAGTGAGGATTTCCCGTCTTTATGGACCTTGGATGATAAATTGGAGTCAGGAAACTGGATTGAAGATCAAGAACTTTAATCCCATACCCTTGTAAATTTATGAATTAAAGTTTTTGATCTTCAATCCAATCTCCTGACGCCAATTCATCACCTAAGATCCATAAAGACGGGAAATATTCACTCCTAGAGGTTTCAGATATTACAAAATTATATGTAAAATTATAGACAATCATATTTTTCAAATTAATTTTTTTCGAATTTATTATTATTATATTTGTATTTTGAAAAATTTTCCTTTAAAGTCATGAACAAGATGAATTAATGTTTAAGAAATAAAAATAATAATTATTATTATTTGTATAATAAACGCAATACAAAAAACATTATAGGCCTATATGGTATTAATGTACATAAAATTCGCATTAATACCATATAGGGGTTGCAACCCCCACAAATACATATAAATTAATGCGATGAAAAATTCCTATTAAAAATAGGATCAGCTCTAAAAACGAATCCTTTTTGAAATTTTGAAATTAGAAGCTTGTTATCATTTAAAACTATAATACTTTAATACAATACTATATACTGAAAAAATAAAACGATAAATAAAGCAAAACAAAAAACATAGAGAGGGGATTATTTTTCAAATCGAAATTTTTCAGCTTTATTATTATTATTTTTGTATTTGAGAAAGTTTTCCTACAAAGTCATGCATGATAGAAGTTATTATACAAGCTGAAACTAATAATAATCTATCAATTAAACCTATACATAGATAATGAAAAATTATTTATATATTCAAGGAAAGTGTTGATTAAGATCTAATCAACATGTTGCTTATTATATTGAGAAATTTTCTGATTATTTTATAGGCATATAAAATTACAGGCTTTTGTAATTGTATTATATACTTGTTCTTCAGGCGGAAATGCCCGCTATTTAATTACCGAGTTTTAAAAAATTCATATTTTATAGTTACATGAATTATAACATTTCGTCTGACATCTACTTTATAATTTTTAAAAAGTTTCTTAAAAAAAAATACAAGACTTTATATCTTGTGGAAATCCCTAGCAAATATTATGAATGTGATTATGCATAATAGCTATAGAATGATTCTCTCTCTGAATACAGTATTTAGACATCCAATCAAATTATTCGGCAATTGATTGCCGAATAATTCCAGTCATAAAATTTAGACAACGTTTCGATATGCAATGCTTTATAAATACAAATAATTCTTATGATATAATATTTCACAAAAATAAACAAATTTATCGAAATTTTCATGGTATTCGCATTATTTTCTAATTTTCTATTATTTTTTCTATATCCAAGTTGATGTATCCTTGCCTAAAATCAACGATTTCATAAGCAAACACCTGATAGAGAATACTGTCTGTAAACATTGTACAGATTTTTTTAATCAAGAGGCACGGCAATTATTCTAAGCTAAATACAATAGTCACTGAATGACTTATTACATGAGTAATTATGGCCAAAGTTCAACTCGTAACTTTGATCCTGAGTTAAATACTATTAATCTGACAATTACATTCGGGAAAAGTATTCAACAGGACATCGACTGCCAAATTTGAAATTTCAAATCTAATTAATAATAGAACGAGAGCAATTTAAAAATTAAATCGACAAAAAAAGTGTCATTTTTTTTTCTCCTTTTTCCTTCTTTTCTTCCTCCTTCTCCTATGCAGACACATAGAGGTCGTATTGTTCAACTGATATTAAGGAAATGAAGATTCGTTTTCCATTAATATCTTTACATATTGTTTAACTGATTTTTAATCTTTTTTGAAACTTAGTTAAAATCTTCTGAAAATTTTGGCCCAGTTGAACTAAAATTAAAAGATGTAGAAGAGGATGATTCTCTTTTCTAGAAATGTCTCTATAGTTCACATCGTTCAACTGATTTCGAACAAATTTGGAATGTAAATGTTATTTATGTTAATCATGCTAAATATCTTTCTGAAAATACAGTCCACTAGAGCCAAAATGTTAAAATAGGAGGTCTTTTCATCACGAACTTTTCTATCAGTCGTATCGTTCAACCGATTTTAACCAAATTTGATAGCCTATATTGTATGCTTATTATTCTACTAAAGTTTTTTCTAAAAATTCTATTCAATCGAATTAAAAATAAAGACGGTATTTATTGACGTATTAACAAATTTTTGTTATAATTCTTTCTCAGAAAAATGGCTTTCATTTAAAAAATAAATGATATCCTATCAAAAACATCTAATATATAAAAAAATAAGCCAAGTACAGTACTAATAAATTAGAATATTTGTTACAAATTAAATGCAGCTACTTTGATTGACGTTATTGTTTTATTTTCTTAAATCGTCAACCAAAGCAGCAGCATCTAATTTGTAGCAAATATTCTGATTTCTTAGTACTGTACTTAGTTTTTTTTATATATTAGATTTTTTGATGGGATAAACTATTATTGTAAACTACTTGGAAATATACTGTATTATACTTATTAAATATTATACTGTATATTAATTAAATAAATATTATTATAATTATGTACTTATTAAATACTGTAAACTGATTTAATTGGTTCATAAAGACTATTTTTAAGCGATTACTTTGATTGAATAACCAATAGAGACAACCTTTTACGTCAGTATCCTGGAACAGAGTTTACTGCAAGACAATTGAAAATCACTTATCAGTTGTCTTGTGTTAGTGTTGTAAATCACTTTTCAAGCTCAGTGACTTTTTTATATTCGATTATCGGTATTTTTATTTTTTTGAATAATTGCCCAAGAAAGTGAAATCTTTTTCTCATTAATTATAAAGAATATTTGTTTTCCTTTTTTAATAGAATTGATATATATATATATTGCTATTTTTATTAAATTTTTATATTTAATGGAATTTATTGTACATAATTTTCGATTAATGAGGAAATCTGGCATATTTATATAATTGTAATTTTATCCCCATGATCGGTGTCGATCAAGGTTGCCCATCCCTGATCGGTGTCCACCGATCACTTATCAGTAAACATTGTACTTTGAATATCCTGACGTAAAAGGTTGTCTCTATTGGTTATTCAATCAAATAAATGTTATTATAATTATGTACTTATATAATAAGGCTAAAACGACAAGACGGCGTCTAAATCAGGGATAGTCAACCGGTGACTCGCATCGCACAAAATAAATAAATAAATAAAATAAAAAATTCCCTAACCTAGGATTAAATAACATTTTATCCGTACACCACTATTTTATAAACTAATTTAGATTTGAAATATATTTTTAAAGAAAAAATTTGGTATATTTTTATAAAACTTTTATAAAAATATACCCAACTTAAGGAAGTATGCAGCGAAAATTCTATCGTTATTTTCTACAACTTACGTATGTAAACAGTTTTTTCCGCAATGAGTTTAGTAGAAAATAAAACAAGAAATCGGCTAACAGACTCGCATCTCAAAAATAATTTAAAACTGGCAGTAACTAATATTCAACCAGACATTTCGGATACAGTATATTTATGTTCGTATCAGTTCTAGAAGTCACATTATACCTATGTTAATTTATAATCATATAGGAATAAATAATTGTGATTTACTCGCATTTTTTTTTCTTTTTTCTCTTGTGTGCGGCCCGCATTAGTTCGAAAGTTTTAAATGTAGCCCTTACATAGAAAAAAGTTGCCCATTCTTGGTCTAAATGATTATTTTTTTATATAGATACTTTTGAATTAAAATTTTTAATATAATATTCGGTGTATATTATACATTGCTGACAATAAAATTTTCAAAATTCGATATAGGGGAAGGTGGGGCAAGACGGTGTAGTTATTATTTCTCTGAAATAGGTGTCGCCACCTAAAAAAATATTTGTCGACTTTTTAGAGTAGACCCTTAGGAATTATAGGGAAGAATGTCGCCATTTTCGAAATTGTTATTTTCGGGTTATATGAAGAGAAAGTACTTTCTCTGTTGTTTGAATGACTTGATATTATTTTAGAAGAAATTGGAGTGTATGACAAGGTTGTTATATTTTAATTTTCTTTAATGATATTCTTTCGATAAATAATGATATATATTAGTAATGTTTCTCGATCCTTATCAAATTTCTCAGTGGCTTATTTCTTACACGTGGAGTGGATATGTCG
>WUQG02419667.1:2814-15319 GCA_011317285.2 Androctonus mauritanicus | reverse complement strand
TTTAAGAAATAATTTAGAAAAAATGTCTGAAATAAATATTGTTTGACGAGAAAAATTGTTTACTTTCATTCTAAAGTGCTGAAAAACTAAAAGTTTGAATTCCACTGGAAAAAATATCAAAATTTAAAGTAAATATGATCTGGAGGGCAAAATTATTTTATTTCATTTGGAAATTCTGAGATAATAAAAATACTTTTTGAAATTTGTAGTATGAATATTGAGTTTTTGCTTTTAAAATATCATGATAAACTTGATTTCACTGCAAGATTTTTTTCGAAACTTCGTCAAATACTTGTCAGTTTTTTATTGACAAAAATAACTTCGAAAGTCTAAATTCCAATATGGGAACCATAAATTTTTTTTCATTAAAAAAAAAAACAGAAATTTGGCGATCTCTGACAACGGATACCAAAATATTTATGTACAACACGTCACATTTTCTAAAATATAGCCCCATTTGCATAGGCAAACGACTCATGGGTCGTTGCAATTTAAGCGTTTTTCGCACGATTTTCGGGTGATATAGTGCACAAAATTTGCCGAAACCTTATCCACATGTGTCACTTTGAATAATAAAGCTTCTTACCGACTATTCAAGCGCGTTTAGCAAGTTAGCAATTTTAACGAGATTTTCGATGAAAATGCGTTTGGTAATGGCGCTCTAGAGCAATTTCAATTATTTATTTATTTTGTCAACATTTTTGGATTGTAGCTTACCGTTACGAGGGTTGCGCGAGCCAAGTAGTTTCATTGATCAAGATCAAAGTCTTGGAAGCTGAGCCAAGAGGTTATTTTTCAAACACATAATTGTATCAACAATGTACAGTTCTTGTTAAGCCTTTGAACACTCTAGAGAATCATGTCACGTTTATTGCGAGGGATTTTGGCCATTGTTGCAGTGGCAGGAATCGCAGGAGTCATGTGAGTAGCAGAAGCCAAAAATATTTCACTTGAAAAATCTGCAGTTGTGGCTCATAAACTTGAAATTCTCTATGGATTTTGAGAAGGTCAGGATTTGTCTGGGTCAACTCAAAGTATAAATTAGGACTATATATCTTTTGTCTAAGATTGACCGCATCATAACCTCACAAAATAGAGATTTTCTTTGATATTGCCATGGAAGTTGTTCGAGAATAAAAATATTTTCCATGTTGAGCTGGTTTCTGACTTGTACAGTGTCTAGCTTAGATAGGTTTTACTGTATCAAGGTATCAGATGCCAATGAAAGACTATATAATAGGAATTAATATAGATCATAAAATTCTAGAATTTTCAAATAAAAAATAAAAAATATCTTTCTGGGGCGTCCGCCGAATAGAAGGTGCAAAGTTATTGTAACTAAGAAAGACACAACTATAATGGGCAATTCTATATTTTAACAAAGATCGTTATATGCAATATAGAACTAATAACTGTAGTGCTTGTTTGTTCGTATTTCTTACTTCAGTTACATTAGCTTAGTATTTTCTATTCTTTTGTATCGGACGGCGTAGGAAGATATCATTCATCTGTTAAGGCTAAATGTAGTTTAGGGAATTATTGTACATAAGATAGCATTATTTATATTATCTTATGAAATGGCATGCAACAGTTGACTTTATTAGATTGCTGTTATGACTATTTTTACAAACACTTTAAAGAAATATAATATTATTTGTGTATGTCAAACACATTTAAGAATTTTTTAAAAGTTTTTTTTTAAAATTCAACTTCCTAATCTTGTAATAGAATTATGCTGGAATTTCAGAATTAATATTTGTGTATTAATTGTTTGTGAATTAATGCTTATGTAATTGTTGCTTATTGATTAATAAGCAACAATTTCATTGAAACTTGAATTTTCGACGATGTTTATTCCTTAAAGTTTTTTTGGAAAGATAATTGACAAATCGAAAACAATATACAGAATAATTTTATTGTAAAAATGATTTTTGTAAGTTATATTTTTTCAAATATCTTTTGTCTCTTTACTAGTAGTGCGATTAAAGTTTCATATTCAAATTCATTTGCGAATTCGTTTTCATAATAACTTTTGTCATCACTTAATCCTATACGATTCTTGATTTAAATATAAATAAATTACAGATATATAAATAACTGGAAACAAATTGGAATAATAATAATGTACAAACTTAACTATACGATAAACAATATTAATCTTATAATTTAATCCATTATATTTATTCACATAATTATATTTTTAGTTTGATAGAACAGGTTTAAAATAAACCTATCTTCAAAATTCGTGCACACCTGGAGGAAAAGTCGGTTAGAATTATTTTTGTTTGATCAGAAAAATTTCCTGACAACCTGTTGACTTGTAGAACATTAGTTCTATCAGAAATGAAATATTCAGTACTTCTTGTATATTCATTATTTTTTTTTTCTTTTTATGAAAAATTACTTAAATTTATTCTTTTTTTTGTGTCCATTAGTCTAAATCTTTATAATGAATTATATTAAATAATAATGTAATAATATACTGTATATTTTCAAAAAATATTTAAAAATGATCTTATAAATATTTACATAAAAATTTATATAATTATTATTGTTGAAATTTTAGCTTTTAAAGTTTTTGTTTTTTGTTTTTCCTTTATTTAAATAGACAATATGGTTTAGCATTTATAAATGTTGAAAAATTCTTTTGAGTAGAATATAATGTAGAAAAATACACAAATAAAAATCTAATAATGATGAAAAAAAATCATTAGTAGATATAGAAACCAATATAAATTCAAATAATAGATTTTATTAGAAAATAATACAAAAAATAATATTATGAATATTTGACTTATAATTTTCGCTATATTATTCTTAAAATTTATTGAATATTCGCAAATAATTCATGAATATAATAATATACCGAATAATGGGGTTTCAATTTTACATTCCTTTGGAAGAAGAAAGAATCAATTTATTCAAGAAAAAAATGGAATAAATTATCAGTTTTATCTAGCTAAAATAACCTATTTACAAAAACAACTGAAAATTATTTAAATATGCAGATGTATAGAAAATTTAAAAATTTACAACTGATAAAGTCTTATATATATAAAAGTAGCACGCAATATAGTGTGAATTCGTTTCATAATAAACAATTATGGTGTATTTCAGAGATCTTAAACTCGGTTCATATCGAGAACCGCTTAAGGAGTAATGCAATATTAAAAGGACAACCCTCTAAAAAATCGATTGCACTGTTAATTGCTTATACTTTACAACAATAAGTCTGTTTTATAAGAAAATAAAATTTGAAAAAAATTATATATAGTCTATAAGTAAAGATATTGGATAAAATTAAATTTATTTAATTTATTATTCGAATTAATTTTATTGTATTATTGTGCTTATAAAATTACATAATGTAATTAAAATATATAAAATAAAAATGTTTATGGTGGTGGAGAGGATCTGATAAGTGCTGAGAGTGGCGGATTTGGTATGTCTGGTGTATTTAATTAAAGTCGTTTTTTAACAGAAGTATTATGGCTTTATTAAAAACTATTTTAATTTCAGATATTATCAGTAATAAATGGCATTTTATTGCTGATAATATCTAAAATATAACATTTTATAATCATTATAAAATTTTAATGGCAATATTTTGAAGTTTCAAGAAATAAATGTTTATAAAAAATTCGATTCTTTGAAAGATTTAGTATCCTATTGAAATTTATTAGATTTATAGAACCTTATTTACTTTATTTAATAATTATCTGTATGCACTTAATATACAATAATAATTAACTAAATTTTCATTCTTATACAGGTCGCTGCATTATAACGATATCCTGACATAAATGATATTCTCTCTAGGAGTTTCGCTGCATGTACCAGTACAGTATTTTAATTTGTTCTGTTTTTAAGTGATTTAAGATGATAAAAAAAAATAATAATCAGATACGATTCGATTTTTATTAATTATTAAAAGCAGATATAGAAACATAAATATTTTAATAAATAGTATTTGAATATATTTTATATAGTATGATGAATATTTTTAAATATGCATATAGCTAATAAGTGCTTCATTTATCAGCAGTTTAAGAATCCATTTCTATCAAACCATTATAAAAAATAAAACTTGATGATTAAATAATTTTCATAATGCATTGATATTATTGTTGGAATAACAATGACAATGCGTTAAAATTAAAAATATTTTTTTTATATGATATACGATTTAAAAAATAATAATAATATAACACTACATTGAAAATTGAGTTTGGAATATTGAAAACATGAATTTTTATAAAGCAGAATATTAATTAATTTATTTTAATTTGAAACAATATCTTATTTTGAAATATCTAGCTAATGAAAAATATATTTAAGAATTATTTTAATCTTCAATAAATTTATTATTATAACATATACTATAAAATTTTTATATGTTCTGCCTGTGCAAATCTAGCTATCAAAATATTGTATCTTATGAAATTATAAATATTTTATAGATAAGTTTGGACGAGTTATATTTAAATATTTATATAAATTTGCTTCCTACTTCTTTTTAATATTATATTTTTTTAATCTTAGACTTTATTCTAATATATTTAATAGTCCGAATAGATCTTATCAAAACCGATACACCTTGCTGAAATAAGGGAGCTAAACTATCTTGTTATGATCTCTGAAACTTAGATACAGTACTTTTTCTTTTCGGATCCTTCAAATCTTAATGAAGACTCAAAGAAGGCAAAATATATGATATTAAATATATTTTAATATACTTAATATCATATATTAAATATATTAAAATCTTTTTTCTTCTTTAATATGATTTTAATATATCTCAGATGATATTAAAGGAGGAAGTCGCATCATAATTGAGTGGGGAGAGGAAGGGACTATAGGCAGCATTAATGAAAAATTACTATGTTCCTTGCAAATCATATATTTAAATATCAAGAACCTCATAAAAACAGTTATATAGATATAATCTGTATTAAAAATCAGAAAAATAAATCTCATATTCCATCTTCGCATCTAATCTTTATTAAAATTCATCAGTTTTAACACTATATTATTAAAAATTAAAGTTTAATATTGCAAGGAAAATTATGTAGCTTAAAAACAGTTATCCTTATTTTAAGGAAACTTTTAAAAAGTTTCCTTAAAATTTCATTTTTCAATGTTATAATTACAAAAAACATGAATTCGATTCAATAATGTAATAGGCAATGTAAAGCCAATCAAAAATAATCTATGTATAACTATGCTATTTATTATATCTTATATTATATAAATGTCTATAATAATAAAAGATAATATCTAAATGTTTGAAGATACATAGCAGCCACTCTTAGAAAATACAGAATTCTTGAAAATTTGCTCATACATTCGCATTCACGTTAGCCGATGAGATTACATTACTAAAAGATGTTTGGCTTGGTATTACTAAATCACAATAAAATCAAATTAAATCCAAGAATTGAGGATATCTTGAGGGTCATAACAAAAATGCAAAATTAATTTCTCATATTTTTATTCAGAGTTTTTTCTATTATTGGATTCTGTAATTTCTGAGAAAGATTAACGATTTATCTCTTCTTAAATATATAGACTAATAATTTAGGATAGGTCAAATATTTAATTTTTCATAGAAAATCGAGTTTATATTTTTAAAGATTTTTTTAACCATGCTAACTTTAAAAGTGTTACCGATTTTTTATTAAATTTAAAATCAAAATGAACGATGTACTTTATGGAACTTTATCATGATTTAATATAATTTTTTCGAATTATAATAATGTTTGGCATATCATTTTAAATTTCATTAACACAAACTCTAAAAAATTTTCGTTTTACAAACATCATTTTTTTCAAAGTTACATGCTTTAAAATTGTAAAATTACAACGAAGATTTCTTATTTGTCCATACATAGGTAAAGAGGAACTTATTAAAATATACGAGAAATATCTGGGTAAAATCAGATCTTTTTTTACTATACGGTACAATCGTCATGTATACAGTGCAAAATTCATAAGAGAAAAGTTTATTTTACTTTAGAAATTTTTTATAATCTTCAATAACTACGAATATCATTAATTTAATCATTAATTAAAATATTAATGATTCATCTAATATTCGTTTAATTGAATTTTTAGTTTTTTAGTCATTTTTAATTTTAGATTCAAATAAAATTATTATATAATAAATTGATTCATTATTTTTCTTATTACATTTTTTTTTGTTAATTTATCTATAATTGATGGAAAAAAAGCATCATTTAGCTTTCTTTATATTAGTACCACATTAAAAATATTCCTGATTAAAAATATTTTTATTGCTTATTTAAAGTTGGAATAAAATTTGAGATAAATTTTCATATTTCGACATATTTCAAAAATCAATACAGTATTTTACATAGCTTATTTATCACAATTTTGGGTTAACTATGCAAAAATTATAATATAATAACGTAATAAAAAATTACCTTGTGTTCTTTCATATAATTATCGATAATGCAAATTTATGTAATTGTAATATATTATCACATTTATAAATAAAAAAGACCTTGGCTGACTAACCGGTCTAAACAAATTGAGATCATTGGAAACATCATATTTCTAGTTTCTATGTAATATATTCTATTATAGAATTTTCATTAAAATCTAAGCAAGTTATAAGTTTGAATAAATTGAAAAAAATTTATGAGAAACAATATTCGTATAAAATTTAAATTATTTAAATTACGTAAAAATTTGATTAGTATTTATTTAAAAATAAAAAGTTGTTAAAATATTCGGCTACGATAAAAATATTTTCCATCATTTTATTTACTATTAGATTTAATTATATCATAATTCATACTCTAGTAAAAAACACATACTGTATATTTAGTCATCCTTATCCTAATACTATCAAAAATAAATATAGTAAGAAACTTTATATTTGAGCGTATTAATAATAAATATAAGAAATTTGTTTTTCTAAATATATAATGAATATATTTTCATAATAAAATTTTGAAAATAAATCCAGACTTTAGCAAAAGAAATCTGACTAGCATTAAACTTGCCAGGGAGCCAGTTTAACAACTCGTAAACTTACATCTGGGTTATTCACCAGTTCCAACTTTTCCTGATTCTTTTTATTCTTATTTTTCCTAAATATTTTGTTTCATATTCCCACTTAAGGTAAACAGTATTTAATCTATATATAATTTTAAAAACAAATTTCACTATAAACCAAATTATTTTATAACCTAATTATTTGACAGAAACACTTTGTAGTAATTATATCATTCCAATTTATAAAATTTAATTCTAAAATATACAAAACAATATTGTTTTCATATAATGATTATGTTTAAATATTTCATTTTAAAATTTCCTAGATATATAAAGTCGATTTTAAATTTTAAAATAAAATGTTTAAACATAGCCAATATGTGGAAACAATATAATTAATTAAATTTTAGAATATATTTAATGACAATCATAGTTAATTGATATACTTAATTTACTTATACATCTAAAATATATTAAATATTCAAATTTATGAATTAATATATCGTAGCTGTTGTAGCAATAAATTAGCGTGTATCTACTCGGAGTTATTCAGTCGTTTTTTTTAACCTCTCAGAGTAGTTTGAGGCCCATCGAGCTTCTTCTCAATGAATATAAAGGATAATTCAGAAATTTTCCAAGGGCAATACTAGAGGATATGAGATTGCCTATCTTAGATTCATCATTAAAAACATGGTCAAAATATACAATACAATCAGATTATTATAAGATTATATATACAATTTTTTAATGTTTGAAATATTTACAAAAATGAAAAAATATAAAATTTTCACTTTGTTATTCTTTATATTGTACTTTTTGTTTTAATTATTAATAGCATTTATTCAGTTATAATTGTTTTTTTCATGATAGCAAAATCTTTAATAGTATCAAAGATTTAAAATTATTTTATAATTTTCATTTTCAATAGATTAAATATAGTACTAAATATTAAAAAGTTTTAATTCACGTGGATTAAAACCTTTCGGTACATTTTCTAATTTAATTACATTCCTTTTAATCATTTAGATATATAGTGTGAATCAATTTAATTTTTGCATATATTTTACGCTCGGATCAATCGACGAGCCTTAAGGAAAGATTTTTATCAAGAATGAAGTGCACCTGTACGAACTATTCTTCCCTCTTTCTTTCCAGGAAAAGAGGCCTTCTTTTCGAATCCTGCTCTATTCTCTAATCATTATAAACTTTCGAACATTTTAATAAAAACGAAAAATTTAATATAAAATAATATTAATTTCATAATTTAGAAAAATTTCATTTTATGATATCATATAGATCGTATAGATTATATAAACTTCTAGACGTGTTTAAATTTTCTTTTAAAATTTGTAAATGTGTGTCAAGAAAAGAAAAATGAAAGAATGTTTATTCGAAATACAAGTCAGTTCGACGAAACGAACTTGATTTAGCTAACTTTTTTTATAAAATACAGAATTAATTAAAATTGAAATTATAATAAATACAGTAGTATAAATATCAGTCTATAAAAATTAAAACTGAATTAAAAATAGGAAAATTATCTAGCGGTTAAGGTGAAAATAAAAAAAAATTAGAATTTTAAATTGAATTTATAAGATTGCAGGACTAGTTTTTCATTATATTTTTGAGAGTAAATATTCAATTTATAAGTACAAGAGGAAGTAATAAAATATAATAAAAATATAATCTAATCAAATTCTGTCTGCTGAAAGGAATAATTCTTTTTCTTTTTAATAAAAATTTAGAATTTTTAATAATTTAACAAATGTATACTTTTTATTATTTAAAATACCAAAAAAAAAAAAAAAAAAGATTTTTTATAGATTTCGTAATAAATCATTTAATAGTACGGTACTTAATAGCGTGAATCAATTTAATTTTTGCATATATTTTGCTCTGGAAGCTGAGCTATTAAAGAGAAATTAGACTATTGTATATAAAACAGGCTTGATATAAAAAAAATTTCTCTTAATTCTTCTATATTAAGTTTTAATCATTATTAAATTTTTATTTCCTTTGAAACAATTTAATGAACTCGTAATCACCTAATTTTCCTGATTTTAATATTCTATTATCATATTTATGTAATTTAAAAATATTAAATAGCTATCTTTAGTAAAATTTATTCATTCATTACATGAATACAAGTAAATTTAGATTAAAAAGTTTAAATTTTTATTGATCTTAATTTTATTTAATTTATCGCCTATTAGTTTGTTTATTATATTCAAGAAACCGATAATGAAACATTTATATTAAACTTTTAAAGGATCTTTTTAGGTTAGTCTTTAAAACAGCTGATTAAAGGATAAACTTAAAGTTCCAAAATTTATTGTTTTGTTTTTTATTGACTCCTTGTTTCGAGAAAACCAATAATACAGTATTTATACTTTTGATATATTTTAATACTATACAAAATTTTATTCGAATTAATTCAAAACTATATGATTTTTTTTAAACATTTAAATTAGCCACCAATGTTTTTAATCTTATCACTTTGTAAGTAGTGAAACAATTAGATTATTATAAATTTTTGTTCATTGTATGGGTTGAAAGCCAACAAGAACATTGCTAAGATATTTTAGAGGAGCATGCCTCTTCAAATAATTTTCGTGAACAAAAATTGTCTTGTTTATATAATTACTATATATACAAACTATTATATAAGTTTACTTTACTAGGAAATTCGAGTTCATGGATAATTTATTATACTGAAAAATAAATACAATAATTCTTGATTTAATTTATATTTTGATAATGATAAAATGAATAAATCTTTTAGAGACTGGAGGCATTTTTCATCAATCTATTATCATTTTGTATGTGCTAGACTTCCACTAGAAGAATCGGGATCGTTTCCGGGTCTCACACCTGTACATTTTTTAAGTAAGATCTGGGCTGGGCATATCAATTCATATTCTTCTGTCTTCCGGCAGACCTCTTCATAGGTCTTTGTTAACGAATATAAATAAGGTCACAAGTCATGGTAAATATATCATAAGTCTAGGTTATATAAATAATCGCTACCATATATACAGTATAATGCACTATTCATCAACTAATCTATATATAATTTTGATCGGTAATGTTAGAATAGGTTTATAGTTCTTGAAAACAGCATCAGATTGAAAATTTACAGGATCGGATGCAAATATCGGTCAAATGGGCTTTTTTCGTAATCGCAGAATTCTTGTGCTAAAAGCATTTTTATGTGTTCCATTCTATCATCCCCGTGTATCAGCTTCTAACCGGTCCTCTCGAAAATATAATACTTTTTGAGGTTAAGCAAAAATTTTAACTTCAAAACCGAACAATTCAAACTTTAAATATTTTATTATAATAGGGTCACTTACTTATATATGCATTATCATTGGTTTGATATTTCTTTTATCACAGAGACAGATATTTTTGGTTGATCTTCAGTAATAGAAATTGATAAATGAAGAAATAAAAACAATGAAAATTTCCTAAAATCAATCAAAGCTACTCTATTTCGAAATAAGAAGAAACAGCTGATTTAATATTTCAATGGCTGAGTATTCTAGAGCTGTTTTTGTATAACATCGACGCAGCACAAAACAACATATTATGGATGTAGCATATAATATAAGGAAAATATATATTTGAAATACCATGAAAACTTCTTTAAAATAGATTGCAACTTAATGAAATCGATTTGAACAAAACTTTTATTATTTAGATAACTAACAAGCAGTTCTAGAAAGAAATAATTGCCTACTTTCCGAAAGTATCCTATAATTTGTAATACTGAAGATAAGAAATTAAAAATATATCATCAAAATCATATTCATTGGAAAATTCTATAGCTGAATTCATAAAAATATATTAAATAGAATTATATTTCTTACATATAAATTTCGGAAGATTGAAAGTTTGCCATTTTTAATTAAACGCATGAATCTGTAGGATTAATTGATCTTACTTTGATTTTATAAAATATACTATATTGTACAAAATTGAAGTAAGATCTATTTCGACTTTACTACATTTTATAAAATTCTGTCAAATTATTAAAAGTTATTAGGGAATGATCTTTGAAGTTTGAAGATCTGTCACTTTTAAATGGCTGAAGATAAAACGTTATTTTGTATATCATTAAGATCATATTCACTGATGTGATAATCCTGCTAAATTTCATAAAAATCCAGTGAATAATTCAGGATATATTAAGAGAGTATTTCAGAAATTAGAATTTCTGTCATTTTAAACAGTTGAAGCTAAATGGTTGAATTCTGCGATGTCAAGCTTACTTTTAAGACAGAAAACAATCAGCAAATTTCATGAATATTTGTATTGTTTTATTTAGTTATTAGTTCAAAAATTATTACTGATTAGTGGGAGATAATGTGATTTCCTAAATCACGATTCCTTCCTTCAAAATTAGGCTTATTTTTCTAGTGACGCTTTTGATATAAAATTGGACTATCGGTATTTAAAGATTTTAATAATGCAATATATTTCAAATACTTAATAATTTTAAAAATCACTGATTAAATTTATTGCACTATTAGAATATTTCATAGACATACTGTACATTGTTTTTATAAACACACGATATTTTTACTAAAACCTACATACTGTATTCAGGTCAGATATTACAGATAATGAAACTGTAAACTGATTACTGTATTCTATGTGATTAATATCTATATAAAATATAATAAAATCGGCTTTCAAAGTATAAGTGAAAATATATTCAATATCATATCTTGATGTGATATCTTTGAAAATATAGATGTATTTAAAGAACAAAATTGGATTTATTTAAGTATAGTATCAATAAATTATTTTTAAGAAAACTATATAAAATTTAATATAGGTAAGTAAACTATCAGATAAAAAAGTTTATTTGTAATTCATTTAATTCTTAAACGATCAAATAATTAAAATTCACTATAATATTTACATTCATCAAATTTATTTAATTCTCCAAATTTATTTTAAAAAAAATAAATTTGGAGAATGTAATAAAACTTATCAAAATATTTGTGTGTAAAAAGTTGCTAAAACATTTCAGAATATTGCGTCATGATATTATTATTAATCATTTCATGTTAAATATGACATTGAATTATTTATTATGACATCGGTTATGTCTCAATACTTTAATAAGAGAATGATACTAATTTTTAAAACCTTGAACTTACAGAAACTAAAATTAATAACTGATATAATTATAAATAATTCTTTCGCCTTCAAAAAACAGCTTATTAATTAAATACCTAGAATGCAATTTGTTATTTTTAGAAGTTATTCCATACTGTCGACGATATTTAGGCAAAATTTAGTTAAAATTAATTTGTATATTCGCGAACATTCTGAAAAAATTTGATTGAAGTTCATATTACATAATTATTTTCTCCAACATGAAAATCAATAACCTTTAATCTAATATTTTCGAAGTATAGATATTAATATTGGGATATCAGATTTAATTTAAATTTCATTTAACTGTCGAATAAAG
>WUQG02419656.1:0-15320 GCA_011317285.2 Androctonus mauritanicus | reverse complement strand
TACACAAATTTATTATTAAACGTATAGCATCTAACGCATCATTCGCACTCAGCGATTTTTCCCATGAATCCATAAATAAGTAGTTCCCGCAACAGGATCTTTTTTAAGCCCTTTTATCTGTGACTACTTTCATAGGAATAAGGCTGGTCGATTATCGATCTGTATCCTAACAATAACAAAATAAAAAAACCAACGATAGGCTCTCAAAACTCGATTACAAAACCGCTTTTCAGGATTTAGCTTAGTATAATGAACGAAAACTGTTTAAAGGCTCGACAATAGGCCTGTTTTCGGTTGTAGATTAGGCTTTTTTCTTTGTAGTGCTCACCAGAACCCACCAGCTACGAAATATTGATTTATCGCTGTTATAGTAAGATTATAATTTCTAGATCTGTAGGACAAAATTGATATTTAGATAATCAATAGATTAAAATATAAATTCGCCGAATTCTACTAGTTAACAAAACTAGAACGATCTATATCATTTTTTCTAACAATTAAATTATCAGAAACATCACAAGCAGCGCATCTAAAAATCGTTGAAATCGATGATACCGGTGATCCGAAAACTGTCAAACAACACATCGCGCTCTAACAAATAATCGGAATATCGTTGCAAATCATAACTTCAAACGTCTTCAACCATCCATCAAGGGGAAGAAGAAAAGAAAAGAAAAAAAAACTTAGCAAACTCTGGATAAACACGAGTCTTTCAAAGCAGGAAAGATAATAACATAAAGATCCAACTCTTACATGGCAAGCATAACCAACAATTTCGTGTTTGTCCTACCGATAATCATCTAAATGGAGTTGTGTGCAGCAGTACGGGCCGGACAGATAGACCTAACGTACAGCAAACCCTCACCGCAGTGGGAGAGTCACCATTTGCTAGCGGTGCTTTTGTCTCCTACTTCGGACTCCGGCAGACAAATATTGACACACCTGCCTCCCCGACTTCATTAGCCTAAAAGCAGGCATCACTAGAGTTGGATCCAGCTCGGTGCTGTACTGAACGTCTGTGGCTACTTGAACTACTTCCCTTCTCCCTATCTCCTTACAGCCTACAGTTAGGTCAAGTGATTGGTTGGCGGCTGCATTACCTGAAGGAGGAGTAGTACAGTATTTGGAGTAGTGCAGTAGTTTTTTTCCTTTTCCGCGGTGACGTTAGACGGCCCTAGACCACCGACGTTGAGTTGAAAGATTGTTGAAACCGGTGATTGGGCCGCCAATAGTCAACGACCCTCTAAATAAGCTGATTGACAGTTGTGGAAAATGCTTTGTTGGCGCCGGTTTTTTTCTTGTTCGCAATCGCCTTTTCTTGTATTTTTATTCGATAAATATTTTTGTAAAGGGCGTTTAGTGTTTTGTCTTGTTTAAAACGGGACTCTTTTTTGTATTTTCAATCATTTTCGTTCATTAAAGCTATCTTAGTGGAGTTACGAACGCACGGGATTCGGTATAAAATTTAATGATTTTTTTTATGAATAATTTTAATATGCATATAACTTTTTTATTGAACGTCCATGTTTCTTAAAAGAACCTAAGAAAGAACGCCATTATTCTTAATATTATCTTAATCTCTCTTCAGTTTTGCATAGCACTAGCAATTTTTCTCATCTAACGTCCTTTGCAATCAAATTTTTCATGATGATTGAAAGCATTCTGTTAAATAAACATTGTTATTTTTGCTTAGCAATATATAATTTCATCTTAATTTTATTAAAATTAAAGGCATATGTGTATAGGAAAGTCATAATAAACGTTTTCTTTATTATTTTCACTATTATTATTCTGTTAGCACTCCATTTAAAAGCGTACCCGACACGCGAAGCGTACATCGTGTTGTAACGCATAAGGAATTAAAAGTTTTCGCAATTTAAGCTGATAATTCTCTCATTTATGTTATATATAAAATATATTCTCGCATCACGAATGCTAAATACATTTATAATCTTAAAAGTAATCATTTTATCTGATACTTATTTTATCACTTTATTTGTATGTTAAGTATATAGCGCGCACTCGTAAAAAAATATCGAATCTACGCCATACATAGCATACAAAAAAATAAAAAATCGCGCAATTCATTCTAAATTTATATCAATAACAAAAAATAAAGCCAGTTCTAACATATATTATAATAATATTATATGTTAGAACATTTGTTTTCTAAATTCAGCTTATCGGATCGCTTTCTTAGCAACGCAGCGCATATTTTTATCGATATCTAGATTATTTTAAATCACTGAACTATAACTTATTTAATAAAATATTGAATTTATTTAATATTTAATTAATACGCTTTGCTGTTCATAAACCTTCACATTTTTTAACGAATTTAACACAAAAAAAGAATGAGACTACGCGCCATCATCCTCAACATCCGAACTTCATTTATGTTTTTACTATTTACCGTGTAGTCGCTCAAGCAAAATGCTTATGATAATTAACAAATACAGCTAAATTAATTAAAATAAATAAAAATTAATTTTATTTTTAAATATGAAACATAAAAATTATTGTAAAGTTAATAAATTTTGAAACAATTGTTACTAACGCTGCTTTCCGAAGTTCTGAAAAAAATTCTAATTTAAACTTAATTAAATATTATAATCTCATTTGATTATAATTATGCAAATCTTTAAAAAAAAAGATTTTTTCGTCATCTAATTTTTCATTCTGAATATTCAATTTTTGTATAAATTTAAGAAAAAAATAATTATGTATAAATTAAAATTTAAGATTGTAAAGATCGAAATACGACTTTTAATGGAAACAATTCTCAGAACTGCTACAGTAACAAATCGTTGTAAATCTTAAACAATAGGAAATTTCGCAATTTTATTGCAAACTTCTTTTTACTATTAGGTATGTTAAAATTTCAACATTAAGTTTGCATTAAATAAACTTAATTAATTAACTAAAAAAGAGAAAAAAATTAGATAATTTGCTAATTTGGTTTTAAAAAATAATAAGAAGAAGAATGATTAGATTTTATCCGAAATTCTATCATTTCGAATCGAGACTGCTTAGAGCTTTACACTGTGAATTTTACCACACAGATTCGCCTTTAGTATCTTAATAGAAGAAACGGTATCCAAAAAAGTTAATCAGTATTTCCTTCATGCTAAAGTGCAGCAAGACGTGAATGAATCGTGCTCCTTAATTAAAATAAGAAAAGTGACCATTTATTCCTCTTCACTGTACAAATAACCACTAATAGAAGGACATCTGATGGGTAAATATTGATCAACTTCAAAGTTCTTTTTTTTTTCTTTTTCGTATTTTCCTTGAACTCGGTTCTTCATTAGGAAGAAGAAAGTAGTTTCCTTAAAATTAACCTTTGGAAGTAATTTTTTACACTTTCAACAAAACTTTCAGTTAAGAACTATCAAAAGAAACATAAAAAACTTCTCTTAAGACATTTAATTGTATTATTTTTCAACTTAATAGCTTTAATTCTTGGTGAGTTTTGATGTTACTTCTTTAACCTTTCTTTATTTTACTAAAAAAAATTTTGGAGTATTCTAGTTTAATATGGAATGAAACTAGAATACTCCCCGAAACCCATAATATTCGACTACAAATTTCTTAGCTTTAAATAATAAACTGAATATTTAATAAAACAGAACATTTCGTTTTTTAAACCTTGTAAGAACTGTTGTTTATAAAATAGTGCCTGTTAAAATATCAAGAAAAACATGCACAAACAATATTGTATATAAAGTTTGTTATATTTTAATAAAAAAAAAATTGCGATTTTTACGCTGTGTTGTTGTTTTATGTTACAAAATTGTTATTCTGTGCATATTTATTTTATCAATACAGTCTACACGATTTTTAAATATTTAGAAAACTATATTTCGTTATAATACTCTTTTGAAACATCATAATTATTCGTGATAAAAAGAGAGAAAACAAACCTGTTTACAACCGCAACATACTGTATACGTGAGATAAAACAAGCAATTTAAACGTTAAACTCTAAACCTTCGTTTTATGACATAATATGCACCATTTCTGCTGATAATACACGAAATTTTACATATTTTGAAACTACAAATTAACACAGTACAGTATCATAAACAAAATGTTTTAATACTATTCATGAGTGAAAAACGAAGATGCGGAGGAAATGATCTTCGCACGCAAAATGACATAACATTTCCGATGAAGAACTGGTTTGTATAGTTATGTATATTTAAAAACTTGTTATCTAGCTTATAAATGTGTCATGCTACTATGTTTCAAAAACTCAACATCTTTTTTGCGATTTTATCTTTTTTTTGTGATCTATCGCCGCTTTTTTTTCACTAAAATGGCGGCTTACTCTTATTAAAAGATCATTTATGTTAACCGAATGTCTATTGGTCAATCTAAATGGCATTAATGTGACATTTAGTGCCCATAAATTATTATCGTAACACGTTTATGTTAATGATTTATATCGTGCTCTTGGATAATAGTAAACAACATTATTCTGGATACATAAATTTCGAAGATGTTTATAAGTGTGGAATTGACTTTTTAATATATTTTAAGCTCATTAAATCAGGTTATAGTTTTGTATTTTATAAATTATAATGTAAAAATTTGTTTCTCTTAACGTATTTTTGTACAAACATTCGACTAAAGCGATCGAGTTTCGTAATCGCGATGCGCAATGTTTTCTAACAATTTAATGTTCGCTTTATTAAAAGTATTTACTAAAAAATAACAAAGTGATAGAAAATATTTTAAAATTATGGCTAAATTTTTCTATAAACATATCTAATTTTAGATATTTTGTAATAGTAAATTCTTAGGCATACGTTCAAAATGCAGAAATCGAGGAAATGTGCGCGTCGCGTGGCTTCTCATAGTAATCTCTGACGTATGAGAATAAAATTTTATATAGCATTCTAAATTTATGTTTATGTTTAAAACATATAGCCTTAATTCATGATTTCGAATTTTAAATTTATAAATAAATTTTAAATTTGTGCTTTAAACATAAAAAATGTTACATGAATCGCATCTCAATGCAAAACAAAATAATTGTAAGAAGCAATGAGAACTTATGCAACGTATAGATAACAATTATCTTGCACGAAACTTTTTTTTATAATTTTAATTTTAAAGTGGATTTGAAATGAACATTAAGTGGCATTAAAATTTAAAATCAACAATTAACAAAAATAAAATAATTAACAGCAGCAAATCAAAAATAAAAATACTAATAAAAATCTATATATATTACTTTTAATTTAAATTGAAATTTTTAATTATTAAAATTAGTATAATTTGGCTTAAATTATAAAAATAAAATTTATGAATTAAAAATGTAATTATTAATAGATGGCGCCACGATATAAAAGCAAAACTTCTCTTACATGGCACCATCTGTTGATAAAATTTAGAAATATTAATAAACATTATTTATTATTAATTTCCATATTTTATTTATTAATAGTAAATTCTAAGAAGAACCAGATGTCACAACAAGATATCTTTAGTTTATTGTCTTGAAAGAAGAAGAAAATACAAATTCTATAAATAACTTTCGAAGTTCATAAATAAAAAATTCAATATAAAAAGTACTTTATTTAATTATTTTTGTTAAAAACATTAATAAAATTTTATACATTCTTATAAGAATTACATAAATTCAAGATGCGTTAAAATGAATAGATATATGGAATTAAGAAATCCGTAAATTTAAAATGGAAATTATCACAATCGCCATTTGCTTGGAGAAATAATGTTTAAATAACTATAAAAAGATTTTGTCTTTTGATCGTTTCGATATTCCAAAATCGAATTATTATCGAGCATTTTAGTTTATATTAATCGATATTATACATACTAAATCGCATTTTTCTGTATAGTATACATCGATATTTTCATCAAACGGCTTCGATAAATCTGAACATATGATTGCTTTCTAACTGAAAATGAGTTCCGATCACGTCAAGATTCGTGCATTTTATGAGAAAATATCGTGTTACATCATCCAAACGTTTTTATGTTTCAATGTGAATCATATAAAAATGGTGGGCGAGTTACGCTTCAGTTGATAGCAGCTTATTTATCATTATTTAGTTAAAAATACGAAATAAACTGTGAATTTAGTAAACATTATTAATTTTAAAAAATTAAGCATATTAACAAAATAATGCAAAAAAGCGAATATTAAATGGGGAAACAACCAAAAATGTCATTTTTCCCTTAAATTTTAAGAATTCGTTGCTCTTTCGCATGATATTTTTCATGCAAATGATCTGAAGAATAGCGCACGAACTGCAACACGTAAGCAAACAAACAATATAGATTTGCTAATGGAAAACGCACCACTTCTTCCAATGATGTTTACACACTCCAAGTCGATTTAGATAATTAAAAATGAAACGTCTATGAAATATAATCACGTTAAACGCATTTTAAATGATTGGAACGTTGAATTATAAGTATAAAACGATAGTCGACATAAGTCTCTATATAAATTTGCGTTGAATATCAGTTTTTGAGAAAATTACACAGCTCTGTTTTATGCTTAAAGAATTAATCGCGACTATAAATTATTTAGTTTTTAAATCGACTAAAAATATACACTGAATAATATTGTTCAAGCATATCTTATTAAAATGCTTTTTAATTAAAATTATGATTTTATATTATAATAAGGATTTAATTGTTTTTATTTTAAAAATTTCAATTATTTTTAATACTGCACTGTAAAATAAGTACTATTATAAAACATTCTTAGTACTATACAGTAAAATATTTAGATTATCTTTCACGATATTTTCGGCCGAGAGAGAGCGCTGATGTAGCAAAATGCCGCGGTATGAGGGATATGGAGTTGTCGCAGATAAATATCCAATTATACTCGATATTGGAAGTGCTTACACAAAGTAAGAATTTTATGTTTTTTTAATTATTAAAATATTAAACTATAATGAAAATTTCAGAATTGACTATAATTTAAAGTTGCAAAAATAAACATGGAAGCCTAAGATATTACCAAAATCATATATTTGTTATTCATATAGATTAATATATCGATTCATTTATTTATAATTCGGTACATGATACTACATATTAATCATTTACAAATGAATTTCTTGATGTAATCGATAAAACCTACATATAACTTTAATGTTAGTAAAACATTTAAAAATGACAATTTCCTAAACGATTTACTGTTTGAGGTCATCAGTTAAATGCAGTAAATAGTTAATTTTATTCTATTGACATTAAACTAAATCATGAATTAAAAACAGGATTAATTGGATAGGTTGTTATATTTTTTTAACAATATTAATAAATTTGTATATAAAGTAAGCATTCTTTTCCATTGTTAGATGTGGATTTGCAAGAGAAACAGGACCACGTTGGATTATTCCATCTGAAGTTGTCAATTCACTAAGTGGAAAGGTAATTATTTTCTACAGTTAAATTTTCATCATTAAACTGTTAATAATTTTTACATTTTATTAAGATGACAAAATTGTGGGATTACAAAAGCCCAGAAGAATTATATTTGCTGTTTAAAGAATTTTTACAAAATATGTATTTCAAGTAAGTTTTTATTAAATTCTAATGCTTATCTTAGAAAAATAAAATCTATTAATTACTATTGTTAGGTATTTAGTTGCTAATCCTAAAGAGAGGCGAGTAGTGATAGTAGAATCTGTAGTTTGTCCCACATTATTTCGAGAAACATTAGCCAAAGTTCTTTTCCATCACTTTGAGGTGAGTTTTTAATTGTTGAAATTTCAAAATTAATATAATATTTTTAAAGGCTTTGATCATCTACTGATAATAGTTATGTATAATAAGATTACAATATTGATTAAAGATATTTATTAATATTTATATGTATAAGCCTTGTGACATGTATCAACAAAACATTAAAACTACTTTGTAATCTTACTAAATTATTTCAGATTCCATCTCTCATCTTTGTTCCTGCCCATTTAATGAGCATTTTTACATTAGGAATCACAACTGCTCTTGTTCTTGATGTAGGATATAATGAAACTGCTGTGCTTCCAATATCCTTTCACTGAAATTATCTTAATTGAGTCACTCAAAAAAAAATTTCTTTAACTTTCTTTTTATGTCTATGAAGGATTTACTTTGTTATGTTCTTGGCAAGGTTTACCTGTAGGTGGTCAAGCAATTCACAGGTTAATTAATGTTTTATTATTAAAAATTTAATTCACATAAATTATATTATTAATAGTTATATTTAATTAATAGGAGAATAGAAATGGGATTAATGGAAAATGGAAAAATTAAAATTAACGGATCAGGTGAAGTACCATTAAATACAGTTTTAACAGGTAAATTTGTGTCATATTTACTTTTTTTTTTTTTTAAATTTTGCTAAAAAATTAATACGTTTTACTTAATATTTTACATAATTTTTATTCTGTTTTTAAATGCATTCAAATAGAAAATACAGGTAATATTTCTTTTGAAAAAATTGCCAATATATAAAAATTTTATTCTCAGAAAATCAGTTATAAACATTTCTTTTATAAAATTTAACACAATTACAGATATAAAATTTTTAGAATGCTCTGAATAATATCTTTAAAAATGATTCATATAAATACATTTTAAATATTTGTTAATTTTTAGAGCCTTTAAAAGAATCTGTATTTGAAGATATTAAAGGTAATGCACTGTTATTTTTAAATTTTTAAATGATGAAATTTTTACTTATAATATTTTTCCATTTAGTTCGTACATGTTTTGTTACAACTATGGAACGAGGTCAAAAAATTCAGGAATATGATGCCAGTAAGAAGAGTTCTTCAAATGTTCAAGTACAGTATAAAAATCTTATTATTCTTAATTAATTATTATATGAAATATCATAAAATTTATTTTTGCTTTTAAAGGTAGAATTGCCTATTCCACCACCAGATATTCAGTATCCATTAGATGGAGAAAGAATTTTGACTATTCCAGGAAGTTTAAGGCAATCTAATTTTATAGTTTTGAATAAATATACTTAATTTAAATTATATTCATGAATATAATAAATTTTAGAGAGTGGGCAACTGAAATATTATTTGAACAAGATGGTGAAGAACAGAATATTGCAACCATAATTCTGGATTCAATTTTAAAGGTTTCCTATTAAAAATTATAATAATAAATTGCATAATTACAAAAATTACATTAATTACTATAAATTTTTAAGTGTCCAACAGACATCAGACGAGCACTAGCAGAGAACATAATTATAATGGGAGGTACTGCTATGCTGCCAGGATTTAAACATCGCTTACTGATGGAAATAAAATTTCTATTGACTCAGAAACGATATTCCAACTTACCAATCAAATCTATAAAATTTCATAATCCTCCATCTAAAGAGAATTATACAGCCTGGCTTGGAGGTAAATTTTTTAAAAACTATTACAATGTACTTTTCATTAAAACTAATGATTTTTATCCTTTCAGCTGCTATTTTTGGTGCAACTGATGCAATCTCCAAGCGTTCAATAAACAGGGAACAATTTAACCAGCATGGTATATCAGACTGGTCTGATCACAATTGGGAATCAAGCGAGAAATCTCTAGTATAAATCAGAAAATGGACATTAACAACTTTATATGTATATTGCTTTTGTATTTCTATTAATTTATTGCTAATAAGCATTAAATATTCAATATTTACAATAAAGTATTTGCTTTACGATCATCTAATTTTTCCATCATGCATACAATTTAAAATTAGAAGTACAATATCAAAGTCTTGGGGAAATTTGCAAGCTGGAAGACCATATAGAAAAACCATTATCAGTATATACATATCAAGACATTAATAAATTATATCTGTATTATGTTTGTTCAAATATTCATATTTTAATCCATAGTGAATATACGAGATGCAATATCATCCAGAATCCAATCAATTCCAGTTAAAAGATTTTCTCCTGTTATGGCACTGCAGGGAAGAATGTGCCAATGATGACTCTTTATAGTATCCAGTTCAAGTATCTGAAGAAAAATATAAAATAGTTCTTAGAAAATAAATTTTAAATTACATTCTCATAAAGCAACATTGATTTATAGAATTGCTAAATTTTTATGTGCTTATATTTTTGGCTCACCTCTTTAATTTCATTAGCAGGTAATGCACCTGGCAAATCCTGTTTATTAACAAACACCAATAATGTAGCTCCAAGTAATCTCTGAAAATGTAAAAAAACATAAGTTGGAATAAAATATGATAAAAATTCATTAATGAATAAACTTGCCTCTTCAAGTAATAATGAATGCAATTCATTTTTACAGTCTTGCAATCTGCGTCGATCTGCACTGTCAACTACCCAAATTAGTCCATCTGTGCTTTCAAAATAATTTTGCCAATATGATCTCAATGATTTCTGACCACCAACATCCCACATATTCAAACGAAACCTATTAATCAAATTTAAAATATTTTAACCTTTTTCCATTGCATATTTTAGGAATATATTTTGCATATTGACTTATTTACCCTCTATGTTCCAATGTTTTAATATTAAATCCAAGAGTAGGAGATATTGTATTTATATCTTCACCATTAAATTTCTTCAAAATTGTTGTTTTTCCAGCATTGTCAAGACCACTATATTATTAAGGAAGATAACTGAGATGGAATAAAAAATCTTAACCAGTTATCAAAAACTTTTTTTTGCATTTTACTTTTAATAATATTACATAAATATCTACTGCTGTCAGATTTTTATAGTGTACATTTGAAAAAAAAAATCATTAGGTGTGCAATGAAAATTTTAAAAGTACTATTGAAAATTCAAATTGGTTTTTTCCTAAATATCTGCATATTTAATATTTGAGATGTTTAAAATCAATGATGTAAGCATTCAGTTATAAAATAAGCTAGGAAGATTTCATTGAAAAACTTAACACAATGTCTAAAATATGCAGTTGAAAGAGCACAGAAGAATTTTCAGCTCATTCATTCTGGAATTTTTTATTAATCTAAATCTAAATGCAAATGCTTATGTTTCTTAAAAGTATCATGTTAGTTTTCAAAAATTGCTTAATAATTTGTTTGTTATTTTATTTAAAAAATAATAAAAAGAATAGATCTTTGTTTAAATTATAATCATAACAGAATTAATATAGACCTATTTCGAAGTAATGAATAAATGATTAATTTCATTATCTGAATATTCTGATATACAATAGGTCCTTGATTTATGCAACTTTAGAGATAAGCATATGTATATATATGTTATGTACAGAATATCTAGAAAACAAAAATATTTATTAGACAATGTAACTTTTTGGAAAAAATTGTAGCCTTAAATTATCATATCTATTCTCATTATTTTCATCTAGACAATCCACTTATCATCATGTATATGTATATTCATATATATCATTGCTAAATTTATACAATTTTCAATTTCCATGAAAATTATTGAGACCATACTATGGAAGTAAGTACCTACCATCGTCAAAGACAATATAAGATAATACTATAATGTTCATTATGAAACTAATTGGATGAAATGATTCAGATATCTTAAATTTTCATTATAAAAATAAATCATCATTGATTTAGTAAATTTTATATTACTGTAAACTTTATAATTTCAAACTAATGTGATAGTAGTTGTCCAAATTTGTAAAAATCTTGAATTACAAAAGTACAGTTTTTTCAATTTTTTTTTTTTTTTTTTAAATATTATTCAAAATCCAAACATGCTAAAAAATTATATTTTCTCATAGCAGAGTTAGTGATACATATTTGGTTTCTTATAAGCTATTGCCATGCATAAAAAATGTATTTATTGGAATGTTTCCTTATCCCATAAATGCCACAATGATTAGTTTAATCATTTTAAATAAATAGTTATTTTATCAAAATAATATACAGAAATAAATTTCTATTCGTTAATACACTATACCCAAATTTTATATGGATATTAATCATTTTTATTAAAACAAATTGTATTTATCCATTCATACATATAATCAAATTATAGTATATATTTTTAGATGAATGAACTTTATTTACAGTAAGGTCCTCATTTAGCATCATTTTACTATTACATCACTAGCAAAAACTATATGAATTAATTAAAAAATTAAAGTTTTAAGGCAATGGAACAGAATAAAATCTTATTTTCTTAATATTTCCTACATAAAAGAAAAAAAACATGTTGGAAACCTATAATGTAGTAACAGAAAATCAGGCAACCACATTTTTTATATGAGAATTAATTCAAGTACATAATGTCTAAGAACATGGTGTTAGACTATATTGTAATTGGCTAGATTCATCATATGGAAATACTTTGACTTTTTAACTAGTGGGGAATGGAATCCCATCTTAGAAAAATTATTTAAGCGTCTGAGCCATTTGTCTACTCCTGTCCCTTTATCTATTCCTTTGTCTTGTCTTCATTATCTCATTGGGTATAGTCAACATGTAATATGTGATAAGAATGGCATTGTTATTAGTGAATGTTGAGAATGAGACATTACAAAAAATTAATTAACAATATAATATCTGTGAATTCTAAGGTGTCTTTCATTAGAAAATAATTTTCTTTCCCATAAATTCTAAGATATGATTGCTATGTAACATTTTCAAATTAAAATTTACACTTAAATCATGCTTTTCAATCATTTCATTCCACAGTTTGCTTTTTACTGCTCTGGACGGAGTACTTTAAAATGATGTTTCAATTTCTGGCACTTTAAAGCAGTTCCAGTTCTACACAACACACATTCATTTCATTCCATTATTGAACAATATAGTAATGACTCTATGACAAAAATTACTAAATATAGTTATATAATTTCTAGTACCAGAAAGAAAGCAGCCTAAGAAAGTAATCCTGACTTATAACTCTAAGCCTATGAGATTTCTGATTTCAATTAATGTTTTGATGCGAGGAACTTAGCTCTGGCATTAAACAAAGACCTGTGTATTTACTTTTAAATGCTTTACAGTAAAATCTTGATAGCTTGAGGTTCAATAGGACCAAGATTGCCTTGAATTATCTAAAAATTCTGACCATATGCAATATATAGCATTATAACAATCTAAATTTTAAATGTATAATTCTCTTATTAAGAAAATATTACACATACAATATTTATTATCATTATATTATAAATATATGAAAAAGATTCCTATCTTATTTAATATACAAAAAAATTCTTTTAAGACTTTTTTCTTTTGTGATTATGATCAGTGTTAGCATTATGTTGTATAGAACAGATATTTTGAGCAATTTAGTGTCTGAAAACAATAAGGCTGTTAAAATTATCATCTCACAGAAAATGATACACAATTATAGCCTTCAATAACCAATAACTTGCCAATACATAAATATGTTTAATAAACAAAGACAATACCTGAAAGCTGTGCACTCAATGACTTATTCATTTCACTTTCATTCAATTCTAACAAAAAATGGAAAACAATTAATTAATAAATTGCCTTAGACTAAATGGAACTTTAAACAAGTTGGAGTTGAGTTAACATTATTGTAGTTAAATAAAATTAATATACAACAACAAGCTTATTTATTGAATCAAAAAGATTTTTCATTATAAAGTATTTCTGAGTACTGTATTAACCTCAGTAGTCAGTATTACTGATGATGGATTAATATTTGACAGTACTTTATAATAAATAAGCTTGTTATATATTAATTTAGTTTCCTAAACCAGAACTTTGTTTATAATACATACATAAAATTATATAAACAAATGTTGATATTATTTACATTGTAGTTTTATTCATTTCTATTTAAATTTTTCTTTAACAATTTAAAAAAATTTAATTGTTTTTATCATCAAATACACACATTTCAATATATACTGTATAATAAGATAATACAGTATAAGCATTAAACTATATTATTAAATTCTTGTTTGGGAGAAATTTGTGTAAATTAATTCAAATAAGTTTCATAAAATGATCTTTATGCAAAAGTAAGATCACTATTAGATTTCACAAATCTGACCTTTATGCAAATTACTCACAAATTAAAAATGAATATAGATATTATTTTAACAAACATATTCATTTGAACTGATTAAATTTTTAAATCACAAAATATATACTTTAATTACAATAAAGCAATATTTACTATTTTAATTTCATTAGCATTATAAACAGATTTGATCAAGAAGGACATCTAAATTTATCAATATTCAATATTTTAAATAATAATCAGCAGTATCAAGTTCATTAAAATGTGGTTTTTATCAGAAGAATTTAAAATAGTATTAAAAAACTGCATAGATAAAGCAATTTAAAAAATATAGTAATAAAACTATTTGTATATTAAAATTATAGTAAATAATTAATAAGTTGACTCACAAATTATATATAAAAGTTATGTGCAAATATATTTTTACAGAAGGGAATGTATTACTGATTTTTATATGTAGTATAATCATATTTTATGAGAATTTGAAACAGTATAATGTATAAAAATAATGCAAATCCTAAAATTTAATGAATTCTCATAATTTATATTTATTCTTATGAGAAAACCAGTCATGAATTATGCAAGGTCTTCAGGAATGCATTCCTCAGACATAAAATGTCCATATTATATCTATTAGTATTCTAATTTAGATCACATATAAAATTGTCTGAAAACATTTTCAAAATCAAAATTCAAATCTATTTATTAATTATTATTAACAATTTGAGTTCATTTACAAAAATGTTTAACAGTTATTTATAATTTAATTATTTATAAATTATTATTGTTTAACACTATAATATGATAAGTTTATAAAATATAGTATATTTCAATATTATGCAAATCTAAACATATTCAAAACTAACAAGGAGATGCCACGAATCTCTAAATCGTTTTCTGAATGAGTCATAGCTTATTCAGTAGCTTGTATATAGATGATTAAAACCCTAAAGGGGTTTGAGTGAATGGGCCTTTGTTTACGAGAAATTTGGGCACAAAGTTGGGTTTACTCAGCAATACAGAATATATACATGAAACGTAACAGTTTTCGATAGCTGTCAGAGTAGCGTAGTTGGTTAAGTTGCTTCTTCTGCTAGTTATGCTCACAGGTTCGCGTCTCATTAGTAGATTTTTTTTTTTAAATATTTTGTTTTAATCATTTTAGGACATTTAACTTATACTTTTTTGTGCATTATTGTTGTTTTTAAAATTTATTCCGTTTTATTCAAACAATTTAAATAATATGAAAACATAATTTGCATAGTTATCATTTAATGAAAGAAAGCTATTTTACATATTTTATTTTCATACATTTAAATTTCTTATATCAGGGTAAAAACATTTACATTTATAGAA
>WUQG02419645.1:0-15321 GCA_011317285.2 Androctonus mauritanicus | reverse complement strand
GAAGATGTAATAAATAAAAAAAAATTCTTTTTATTTCCGACGATGAAAAACACGTTTTCTTCACTCAAAACGAAAGCGTTCTACTGATGGTCATTTTGTCAAATAACGATGGTAGCGAATACTAATCGGAACGTTATGGCTTTTCAACCACCCAATTACCGCCAAAATTAAATGAGATATTTGAAGTGGTTCAACTCTCTTATATGGTCAGGTCTCCCGAACTCTCCCTAAACCTACTGTACAATGTAGTAAAATCTTCGGAATGTTTAATTGATCAAAATATTTTTGTAAATATAGATTTAGAATATTTAGACTTATTGAATTTATTTTAAAAAATGAACATCATACAAAAATTATCAGATTATAATATAAAATTTAAAATTAGAATTGCATAATTAATTTAATAATAATTTATAATCAAAGTAAATTTATTTAATAATAAGTATTTAATATTTTTTTTTGAAATAAAAAAAATTTTATATAAAATATTTTCTAAAACTATCTGATAGTCATAAAATTTGGAGAAAGATCATATTTTCTTCAAAAATTCCTTCAACGAAAGTCAGCATTTTGCCCACTTTGGTGAAAGACTTATCAGATCGTCTGTTTGTATGATCAATGACCCTCTAATAAATTTTGTGTTTATAGTCCGATTCAACTTGTAAAGAAAGGAGCAATGCGGCACTCGTAGATTCAGCCTGCTGGATAGAAGAGTTTAAGGAGGAAAGAAGAAGGTATGGCTAACATGAGATAAAATAAAATTGCGAATAGGGCCTATTATAGGAAGGAATGCAATGAGAGAGTAAGGATGTTTTTCTGTTTTGCTTGTATCTATCTACTCAGGCAGAATAGTAAAGAAAGATAATTTAGTATTACAACTAATAACATTCGTTCGACTCCTTCTCAAAATTATAGTACTTATATTGTAAGGAGAATTTAAGGATAAACCGAAGAGAGTATTTTTCTGCAGATTTACCATTTTAAAACAATATTGTTCAAATTATAAAACACTTAGAATGATTTAGGTTAAGCTATAATATAATTCAGTCCATTAAGAAAAAGACAGAACTACATCTATTCAAGGAAACAAAAAATATGTCGAACTTCCTTAAATTGATTGGTCTCAATAACTATTTTAAATAATCGATTATTTAATCCAAAGAATATAAAATGCATTTTATATAAAACGTTTCGGAAATGTATTGGCAAAACATTTAAAATAGATAGTATTCATAAAAATAAATAAAATATTCTATTAAACATCAGTCCGCAAACCTGATTTTCGAGATATTGAGTCCAATAAGGGAAACAAATTGCTCTTGTAAGTAGGAAACCTATCATTTATTTATAAATTAATCAACCCACAATTAGCATACATTAAAATAATTTGCTTATTGATTATTGTAAGCTACTTAATTTATAAATAAATAATGAGTTATCTACTTACAAGCACTTTATATTTCACTTAAAGAGGCTTTATCACAGAAAAAAAGGATAGTTTGTGAACTAATATTTATTATAACTTTTTTTATTTACTTTTATGAGTACTATGTATACTGAAAATGCCTTGTTAAATTCATAAAAATCTTATTTTAAGAGCATTTCTTATGGAAAATAAAATGATACAATTTATTTTTTTATAGAAGATAAAAATTTTCAATTTTATGATAGATCTTTAATAAAACATGCGATAACTTTCGAATTAAAAATATATCTATTAAAATTATCAAATTATGAATATCATAGAATGAAATAAAGGAAAATTGGAAAAAAAAATTCTTATTAGAATTATAAATAAAGTTTCGCAAATAATTTCGTTAGAAGTTTTGTTAGAAAAGTTATTTCGTTTCGTAAATCAGATAGTATGCAGATCGAATTTCAAAAAGCATTCAATTCTATCCGTTGAAAGTCGCTATCTAAGGAAAAATACTCTCACCAAAATGAACATTTCAAAGATGATTTTATAGATTAACTTTTAAATAAATTTTGATCCATTTTAATCATCATAAATATTTTAAAATGTATGTAAGTAAGATAATTATTTTATAATTTCAATGTTCTAAATACAGTTTACATATAGTAACTTACATATATATAAATTTTATGTGCATATATCATAAAATATATAGATCTATTAGAAAGTATGTTTCTGTTCTATTAACTATAGATAAGATACAATACTCAATAAGTATTTATAAATTAAATAATTCTCATAAAATAATAAGAGTTCCCTGAATAACAATACTTGGAGAATTGTAATAAAATTATACATATACAGTGCTAATTAATGTATATTAAGTTTAAATAGAAAAGAACGTTCTACAAAATTAATTGTCAAGCGGGTTCTTTATTAACAAAATTTTATATAAAAATTATATAGTTATAGTAGTTATTACTACGATCAAACAACAAACAGGGATATACGATGTCTGTTTAAAATTTTCAGGAAAATTATTATTATTATAAAAAAAACTGCATGTTAGCATGTTGTTTTGTAAACAGATATGTAGATAGACGTGCCGCAACATGCTTCCGACAGAAAGAAAGCAAGTTAAGTACGGTAAAACGTCAAAACAATGCTGATTGACTATTTTATTCGGCTTTGAAGTATGGTCCATTACGAATTCTTTCCACAAAGTCAAACAGTCAATTATGCATTCTAGAAAGAGGTTTTGAATCGGCTGAAACAAAATCTACCAAAAACGCCCAGAGCTGTGGCAAAGTGGATCGTGGTTCTCGCATCATGACAACGCACCAACCCATTCAGCTCTTTCAACACGCATATTTCTAAGTGAAAAGAACATTACAGTCATACCTTATCTACTCTATTCGCCAGATTTTTACTTTTGTACTTCTTTTTATTTCTGTTGCTAAAATCTATACTTAAAAGGACAAAGGTTTCAAGACGAAATTAAACAAAATATGGCAGAGCAACTCAAAGCCATTCTTTTAGAACAGTTCCAAAGATACTTCTAAAAATGGGAGAAATGCTGTACACATTATATTACGGCAAGAGAAGGATATTTTGAAGGGAATATGTTTTCTCACGGTTCATAAGGTTCTGTATATATTTTAAATAAATTATATTCTGGAATCTTTTTTGAAAGGATCTCGTAGAATATATATAAATATTGATTTGTTATATTGTTTATCTGTAATCTTAATTTTAATTCCGTTATTTTCTTTTATCATAGAAGCAATATAACAGTTATATAATGTAGTCATTCAAATATGATGTAGTCATTAACATATATATTTCATACACTTTTTTCTAATCTATATAGATAGTACATTTTCCCTGAAGGATCCAATAACATTCCAGTTTTTTGTGAAATATTATTGACTGGACTAGAATTTAGTTATTTTTGAATAAATCACATTTATATTTTAACAGGAAGGAACTTTTTTTTCCTGTCCCAGGGGTCATGAATCATAAATACATCTCGTTTAAATAGAAAATTGCATCAATTAATATTAAATAATTATTTGATAAAAACGTTATGGTATAATAAATTAACGAAATTTTATTGTAGCCATAATTTTTTCTTATCGACGTGATACTTATTTTCTTAATTTGTATTTTTCCTTTATAAAACTTTCTATAAATTATTGCCTTGAGAACAGAAAAACACGATAATAAACGATCACATCAATGCTATAAATATTAATTATATTAGTTATAATAAATTTTGATGATAAAGAGAGAAACAAATAACAGATAATTATATTAAAATTTATATGATGATATAATTATTTAACTATAACAGAATTAAGAGTAATATAAAAATTGAAACAGTATTTCATTCAGAAAACTCCAATCTTACTCAACTAAAATTTATGTCGAACGTTAAATTGCTATTTAATGTTTGATATAAATTTTAACAAAATAAAAATGAGTATATAGGTGTAACGTATAAAGACTATTAAAATTGATATAAATAATCTAACGTAATATATAGGCCTATATATATATATATATACACACACACTCACATTATTTAGCGATAAGAATAGAAAATAACAATTATTTCTAATCAAAATAAAATATTTGGTCTTCCAAGAAAGTAATCTTAAGAGTTGGAAAAGTGTGATTTGTTTATTATTCTGCTTCAGCCGCTTTTCCTTCAACAAATAAATGGCAAAGTTTAATTGTTTTGCATGTAAGTTTTATGCATGCTTTTATTAAGAAACCTGCTGATTTATTTTAAAATTAACTCAATAACTATTTATAACCGACCATTAATTTAGATGCCATAATAAAACAGATCGTTACTGCATCATTATAATAGAGTTTATGATGGAACTTAAAACAACATCTCCGGATATTTATTTCCATACTTACTGCTATTTTCTCGAAGTAACAAATAAAATTTTCATGTTTTCTGAAAATTTCCATAATTTGAAAGAGCGAAAACAAATTCTTTGTTGACAGATTTCTCTAAAAATTATTGCAAAATCAGTCCCGTTTGTTTGGAATTGATAGAAAAGAAATGACATGATTATATTTGACGTCAAAAACGTCAGTTTTGAAAGAGAGAATTAAGTACATATTCTAAAAACAAACATTTTTTTTATTTTTTATTTTTTTTAAATTCTACTTCTCTGCATTTGCTCTGGGAATTGATTATTCTTTGTTTCAAAAACTAAAATTATGGTCTTAAAGTAGTTTAAAGAATAATCTTGAATATTTTAAAAATTCATTCGAGGAAGAAAATTTTTACAAAATTTCTAAAATTAATTAAAAATTTTTAAAATATTAAATATTTAGCTCATTAATTAACATGCAATTTTAATGTTTAATCAAAATTTTCTTTATTAATTATGATCGATTTTTGTTAATAAATATTAAAAATAAAATTTACCTTAAGAGTAAAACCAGATGCAAAGAAATCATACACGAATTTTTTTTTTTTTTTATTTCATTTTTACTGTGATGAAGAAAAATACTTATAAAATGAATGATTAATGAAAAAGATTGATTCGATTATAACTCTGAATTTTGGATGTATGGTAAATAGATATATTATGGCAACTAAAACAGTAAGTTCTTATAAAAAAAACAAAGGATGGTAGTAATGATAGAATTGAATGATACAGAAGACATCATAATAGTAAAGGTAGTAAGAAGAAAGTCGGTGAAAGAAAAGTCATTAATAAGATGGATAACTCTTTTTGAACATCATCCATAATTTTCACTAGGATAGAAACCGAAAGAAATTCAAAAGAAAAACCTTTCCTTTTTTTTTACAGGTAATTTTTCTGCTTTCTTCGTTAACTCCATCTAATTTATATTTCGCTTCATACGTTGTTACAAATTTAATTAATTAAATCAACAATGAAAAGATTAAAATAAAATATTAAATTTCTTTTAAATTTCAGAACTCATGCAATCGATAATATTAATATTATATCTTTTAAACTTTTAAAATTATTTAAAATTTCGTACATTTACGTAATAAGGAAGTAAGATAACGTAATTCTACCTAACGAGAAAAAGTTAACGATAGAAAATGTTGGGATCTAATGTCATCAGATTAGATTGGAATAAATATGAGTTATTTAGATCGTTTCTAGAATCGAAATAAACGTTAAAGCGGTGCCGGTTCTGACATAAACTACTAAGATAGACAGCATAAATCAGAATATCTCTTTATGAAATAGGTTATGCCATAAGGCAATCTAAAAGGGGACGTTCAAAAAATCAATAACTAACTGGAGTCAGTAATTCTAATAATATGTGAAATTACTAAAAGTTTTAAAAAATTCAAACCATATATAAACGTTACGTTATTAAGGAATTTAAGAATTATCTCACTAAGTTACTTTGCATATTAGTAGAGTAATATATAAGATAACTTAGTACAATAAGTAGATAAAATAACTTAAAGCAGCTTAGTACCTGCTACTTTCTATTGTTTTATTAAAGCATATTCAAAAATTTACTTTGCAAAACAACTTTATGTAATAATAACTCTTTTTAATGAAATTTAAATTATGAATATTCAACGTATGATACTGAAGGAGCTTACGTGACTAAAGATTTAGTTGGCTTTTGTGTAACTAATTTTAAACGTTGAGTTTGTTTAAGCCTTTTATTAAGTTAAATTTTAGCACACTAATGTTTAAAATATTCCTTGAAAATTTTTGGAAATTATATATTTTTAAATTTTAAGATACTTTTATAGGTTTTAGTAATAAAAATCTGAAAGCATCTTTCACTAGATAGTATTATTTACCAACATTTAGTGAACTAAATCTGCATTTTCAAACTATGTAAAATATGTAGAACTATGTTTAAAAATTTAATAATTCAGTTTTAAAATATGTCATATTTTTTAACTTCCAAACGAAATTTAAATGATGATAAAATTTTCTATCATTATTTTAATTCCGTTATTAAAATAATATTAACTATAAATGATATTTTAATTATGAAAAAATTTTTGCATGTTTTCTGCATATAATTAGATTGCAAAATGAATATAGATTTGATTAAAATTCAAGTATCGTTTATATAAAAATATATATTATATATATATATATAAGCTTAATATGGTTAAAAAAATATGGTTTTATATGTTAAAATCTTTAAATATGGTTATATATATATATATAACTATATTTATTTTTTCGTTTCATTTATTATTCAAAAATGTTTTTTAATAAAATCAAAAATTAAATTATCAAAAAATCAGATTAAAATCTCAAGTATCTTTCTAATCTTGATATGAAGTTACAACACGATGAACTTCGAAACGACCGACATGGTTGCAAATCGGAAAATGTAAACTAATATATCCTATGAGTTAAAAATAAACTGAATGCCTTGGTTATTATAAAATTATTATCGAAAAATAAATATAATAAAAGTCAAATGAAAAAATAAAAAAATCAAGTTTTGCTAAAATTATGAGTAGTCTCATTTCATTAATTAAAAGAAAAGCAAAGGGAAAAAAATGTATATGAGTTAATATATATTTTAATAGTCATTAAATGAAATTTATATAAGAGATTAAAGTATAAGCAGCTGCAATCATAAAAAGTAAGTTATTTGGACTTAAAATAACCAATTATAAATAATAAAATAATAATTTATTTTTTAGGAGCTTTTAATCGCTTAGATTTTATTTTTTATTTTGATATTTTAAGTTTTATCTTTATTAGTAATAAACAGATAATAAATGAAAAAATAATTGATGATAAAATAATTAAGAAATTTATATTTATTTATAAAATTCTTAATTACAAATATAAAAACTTTCCTTTAAAAAACATGATTTATTTAAAATGTCTTTTAATAAAATTCGCCATGTTCTTGTCATTTCTGTGGAGTAATATCTGAGTATTTTTATACAATATATTCAAAATATTTCAACAAAATAAGCCATAATATAAATATTATCATATAATAGATGTAACAAGATATTTTATTTTTTTTCGTTGTATTCGATAAATTTCATTAATTTTTGAAAAGACAAGATACATTTTAAATTTCGTAACAACTCAAAGCTATAGCTTTCACATGGATAAAGATATTTTTTGACTTTTTCTTTCTTTTACTGCTGTTTAAGCTTTTGTTTGCAACTAAATTAGAAACAGAGGCTATTAAGCTCTTAAGAATTTTTCATTTTCTTCTTTAAAGTTTCTCTTCAGTAATCTTAAAATCCAGCTTGCGTTTTAAATAAATGTAAGCTCGGTTAAGCTTTAATCCCATCAAAAGCAGTATAAAACGACAAAGAGGATTTGCCACACACATAGAAGATGGTTCTTATTTCATTATATGTTCTTCAATGGCGCCTACTCGACGGTTTCTAAAATTTTTTTTTTTTCGGTCAGGACCTTGGATGGTTTATGAACTGTAAACATAGCAATCTCGTCATAATTTGTAAATGTAAAAATGTTGGTATCGTATATACTTTCCTATCTATACGTTAAAAAAAAAAATATTAAGTTAAATTTAAATCTAGAAAATTTAAAAATTTTTAATAAGCTATATTTAAACTTGGAACAAAAAGAATGTTATACGAAGTTGACAGTCTGTCCTTCCAAAATCGGTAATAAGCTTCGCTTGTTTAGTTAACAATAATTAAACTCAGTTTCTTCCAACGAATTTCGTTCAGCTGAAAACGCAATTTATGCATTTGCATACATTGACATGCGTGACACAATTACAGCCAATTAGCACTTTGTTATTACCTTCCATCGAAACAACCTCTGTTGCATGTTTAGTTATAATCAATATAATTTATAGCAAGGAAATCTTGTCTGCTTTATTCAGGTGAGAAACATAAAATGGGGGATATTTCTCAATTTATATATTCTACCTATTAACTTAAGCTTACGGTTATTGAAAGAACATAACATTTTCTAAAACTGTTTATATTTTATTTATAATTCTTCCGAATAAAAATAATTTTAATGGCTTCTTTATTTGTGTCTTATATCCCTTGTTACAAATTTAACATGCAAATATTGATAATATTATTATAAATACATTAAAGTTTCAATTAAAAAATAATGAATTTTTCATTAATTAATTGACTGAATCAATTTACATAAAAAAAAATAAAATTAATTCTCTATCTCGTTTTATTTGTCAAGGATCAAATCAAATTTGAAACATTTAATTTAATCATAAATTATTTTTACTTAATTAATAAACAATCGCATCGAATGCTGCTGCTGCTGCTGTTATTACATTTTAAAATAAACAATAATATATTATTTATACTAAACAAACATTTTGTTTAATGAGTTTCTTATAGAAAATTAAACAAAAAAAAATTATTAATTAGCATATGAGAGAAATAAAATTTATTAATGTAGTAATTAAAATAACAACACGGTTTATGATAAATATACAACAGTAATTAAAATTAATTTAAAAATAATTTCAGATGTTTCCTTAAATAAAATCCCTCATTAAACAGTAATAATTACCAAGATCTGATTGACTTATTAAAATTTCACAGGGAATTTACAAGAGTTATAGTAATTAAAATTTCATTATGAACAAAACGAAACTTGTTTTTAATAATGACAGTCAGAAACAGAAATTTTATGTATTTTAACAGAAATTTCATTCTGTTTTACATCTTCCAATGGCATTTTTATTATTATTACTGTTCTTTCTTTCTTTTTTTTTTTTTTTTACTGATTCTATTGTAAGTTAATGTTTATTCAAATAAAAATTAACAACTAAATTTTTCTATAAAAAAAAAAAAATTCTAGCGATAAATGTAGAAAAATTTTCGCGATTATTAACCAAATATTATCCACTAAATTACGCGAGAGAAATTTTAATTGCACACAAGTTTTGCGAATAACGCGATTAATAAATCGTTCGAATCTTCGAAATCTCGCGAGATATTTACACTTAAGAATTAGTCCATTTGCCTTTGGAGATAATTACTAATATTAGCTCCGGGAGAGATGACATTTTCTAAATAACATTGCCATTTTCGTCCTTCATTTAATCCTTCGAGAATAGAAATATTATATATTGACCTTGTTCACTAATAATATACTGGTCATTTCCATCTATGAAAATGGATGTTATATTATTAAGTATGAAGATAAATCAAATTATATGATTTATATTTCAATTAGTATTTAGAATAATGAATAGTCATAAGAATTATGAAAGATTGAATATTTGATATTAGTGGACATCAAGTCGATTCCCGAGAGGTATTAATTGAATTTCAAACGATACTAAGAGTTCAATTTTCAGAAAATTTTAGCAATTATCTGATTAAATTTTTAAAATGATTAATGGAATAGTACTGATGGTTGGTAGAATTTAATCTCAGTTTGATTTGAAACAGAAATTGTTCTTATTACAGCACTGTATAGTTTTGTAATTTTAATTAATAATGATCATCCTTTTTGGAGAATTTAAATGTCTACTTATTCATTTCATAATTATTCTTTCTTTTATTAACTTTGTTTACTTGATTTTAATTGGAAAATTATGTTTATTTTTAATTTTTTTAACGATAGAATTAATTCAATGAACGTTTTTTTTTTACATAAAAATTTTAAAAAGTCTAAACTAGATGAAAAATTCTTATCAGAATTTTTCATTCTGTCGATAAATTCTCAGGAACGATTTTTGATATCTGATTTTGGCTACGGACGGAAAAGAATTTTCTTTTCAAATGATGCCATTTGCTTCTTCTTTCAAAATTAAAAATTGCACAGCAAATATAGTTGACTAATGCTTGAATTTTAACTCCTTTATTAACTTTCTGTATTTAGTTCAATTTATATATTTTTTATCGCTTAGCTATAAATAATTTTTTTTCTCTATATTCTTTCGTGAAGAAAAAAATCTATTTTAGAATAAAAATGACAGACCGTTTTACATGATACATGATAAAATATTATATTTTAAAGAAGTCTATCAATCACTTTTACCTTTCCCTCATTTACTTTGGTAGATGTTGCATCAATTTGTAATATCAATACATTATAACATATTTTAAACTTCCAAGAAGTCATTTTAAGTATTTACATAAGTAGGAATGTAAGAAATCTAATCCATTGTATACATTAAAACGCCCGAAGATGCAAAAATCCACCATTCATATTTACTCTAATCTACAGACATTTCGGATGTACCAAAAAAATTTTAAATATTCATAAAAATATAAAATAAAATACAAGTTATACGATCACTCGAAAATTTTTGAAATATTTTTATAAAATAGTTTTCAAGTAATTTTTTATCTTCTACTTTCAGAATAGTAACAAGAATTTTTATGACACTTATGTGAACTTTTTTTTTTTATCCCGTCTGTTCTTCGTAAACAAATAGTTTTTGTGAGAAAACTATGCAATCATAATGTCTAACATTAAGTTTATTTATATTTTTATATACACTAGACTGGTCGATTAGTATACATGTTATGATATGATAAGAGTAGTAAGATAATCCGAGTGCGATAAAAGTATCTGTATTATAGCCTACTATACATTTATCATGTTGGTAAAAATATGTATTAAATGTTTATATAGTGTATGAAAATATTGGAATTTTTTTTACCTTTGTGCCTGATCTTTATATTTATTATTTAATTAGAATACAGCAGTACAAATGTTCGATAATATAGACACTTCAAGGAATGATTTCGAATATAAAATCGAATTTAATTTTTTTTTATTTTAGTGCAATGAAACAAATTATCCGTTTAAATGAAAATATTTTTGTTTCCATTTATTCAATTCTGCACCTAGAATTAACCATTAAAATATAATAAAAATCGTTTAATATTTTACAATATTTCATGCTTTAAATATGTTTGAGATTTATTTTTCGATTCGTACAAATATAGAAAGTCATATCGTTAATAAGAATCAATTGAAGTAATCAATTGGATGAATTACATCCAAAAAAATAAATAATTAATATTAAATTTTTTGATAGAAAAAAAAAAATAGCCTACAAACTGCGTATAAAGAATAAGTTATATCAACTGGATGTAAACTTTAGGATTGGCATTTATATATTAAACTGTCGGAGAAAACTTGCATTTACTTTAGTTTGATTACCGAGAAAAAGGTCTCTGCGATATGTCAAGAAAGTGATAAGGTTGTCAAAATTCCAAGATAGAAAGTATTAAGGAAATACAAAAAAAAAAAAAAAAAAAAAAATGTTTCGTACGTCCGCGATGAAAACGGATGTAATATCGACTATGCAATTATTTTGATTTAGTTTTAAATTTAGCAAAAAGTTTTTGAAATACAAACAGCTTAAAATAATTTTAAATAGATTAATTAAATTAATAAAAATTTGCTCGATAAAAAAAATTATCCGGGTTAATGAGAGTCGAATAATTAAATTCGATAGCTTAGAATATCGTTTCATAAATAAGCTTTTATATACTGTACATTCGAAAACTTTATATATCAACTTAAAATATGGAAAAAAAATAAAAATAAAATTTTCATGTAATACTCCTAATATTGCATGAAAATTTCGCAATAAATTCGCTACAGCATTTTTTTTATCAATCTTCAACACAAATACCATTATCTCTACTTTAAAAAATTCTGAACCGATATTCAATTTCACACCGAATATTTTACAAACTCGCTCAATAGTTGTGATAAATGCATTGCATATTCGGTATTCGAGTTCAATAACGTGTATTTAACAAATTGTCTTTAGGAACTTTCTTATCTCCTCGTATCTAAAAATATATATATATATGACAGAAATGTTTCATGCATTATAAATTTTTTGAAGTTCTTCCAACTATTTTCCCTCCTTATCTTACTTGCATAATAAAATCCATTTGAAACAAACGTAATAACCAAAAATGTAGAAAGTATATCAAAATTTTATCATTTTCTATTAAGATTTCTATCTGTTTTAATGCACATATTGCTCCGCTTTTCGAATTTACTCGATAATATTAATATTAACTAAATTATTTGTAATTTTGTTCTACTAAAATGTATTATAAGAAATAAATTTTTAAAACTACTACGCCGACTGTCTAGAAATCTCTATGAAATAAATTTAAGCATACTAGATTAAAAGCAGTATAAAATGATTAATCATGAATTATTTATTCGTCAAAATATTTATGATTAAAATATAAAAAGTTGAAGTCATTTATAAAACGTTTACTCATTTTATAAATTTTTCAAAACGCTATGTTTAACTGTTTAAATTTAAATTAAATAAATTGTGCTTAATTTAATAAAATATTTATAAATAGTTTTAACAATATTTTAATAGATAATTTTATCTTTAAAATTTAAAGATATCGGTTCTGATTTTAGTTTTATATCTTTATAAGAAAGTTTATTTAGACTAGAATATAAAATAGGATCCGTGAATAACAAAATTGGTAAACAGAAGATTCAATTATAGTTCATGGGATATTTCAGGATATCGTATATCAGGGAATTAGCGCCAGAATAAATCAAGTGCGTAAAACGATCGTTTTACACGGCAAAAACTTGCGGTTACTAGTAAAATTTATATAAATAAAAATATTTCTAAAACTAATTTCAATAACCTATTATCTTCAATAGAACAAATAAGATATTATTCGAGATTTTTTAACAAACATTTTATTTAATAGTCTTCACATTTGGTGACATATTGACCATTCTGACTAAAAGAAAGGACAAAGCGTGCTACTGTTGAGAGTTCTTCTACTTTCGTACCACTGTAAACACATAGAGAGATATCGAATTACTTCGGTGCTGCGGTCACGTAGGAGCGGATAGAAGCTCCATGCCGACAGACACAAGTGAAATATTTAGCTATCCTTTAACGGGGTATGGATCAATGTCCGGCTCACAGAAAGAGAAATTAGTCGGGTGCCGATAGTGATGAGATTCGCTACTTTAGTAAATCGATAGAAATTGCTATATAGTGGTTACTTCACTCCCATTTACTATGTTGTGAGACCCTTCAGATGAATATAACGAACAACTTCAGACTCGTCTCCACTTATAAATTCTTCAAAGAATAAAAAATTATAATGAAGTAATCTAACGCCAAATTGAGTAAAATTATACATTTTAAACACGATAATTAATAATAATATAAAAATACATTTTTTAATACTATATAGTAGAACTGTAAACGAATGAATAAAAAAAAAAAAAAGTGTTTAAAATTATTTAATCTAAGAATAAAACGTTAATCGAAACTGTTTCGTATATATTAATAATATTCATTTTAATATGTTCTTTTTTATATTAAATCGATAGAAAAAGACATTGATTCACTTGTCAACACAACGGCACTTTGTGTGTCTTTTTTTATTTTACGTTAGTATCCCATTAACGAGCGAGTAAGGAAATTTGATAATTTCCTTTCTCTCTAATGCAACTAACGTACAGCCATAAGAAGTAATAAATTTTAACAGATGACTACGTGTAAAGACTCCAAACAACTTAGTCTGGACGGATGACTCATCAGAAACATTTCAAAAACAAATTGTCTTTAGCTGACTGTGAAAGTGTCTACCTAATTCATTAGATAGAAGCTGATGGAGTTAGAAAAAACAAGATGTTGTTTCTAAAGCATTAAAAATCAGCAGGATGAACCACCTGTATTAACCTTTGTCACGTGACTGATTACACTAAGTGCTCGTGCATCGTATGTTCTGTTAGTCACGCCTTCGTCTACATTATTAGATTAAGCAGGTGTCCTATTGCATGTCGAAACTGTTCAAGCAATAACAACGTTCACAAGGGCATTAATTGTGAATGCACTATTATAAAATTATATTTTTAAATTATAAACATTTTTAAACAAGAAACATTAACATTTCAAAAAGTACGTAAACACGTTAAAATCTTAATTTCGTTAACGTTTGCGTTTTAAAAAGAGTGATTAAATTTTTAATTAATTTATGACATCTTAAAGTATCTGGCGATGCTAAAGATACTCGCTGATAACGATGTTAAATGGAAAATAAAGTAGAATGTATATATATATATAACTTCTAACATCTATTCTAATTTTCAGAAAACAAGTTGTACTGTAGAAACTCGTAGAAAAACAATTGAAATTAGGTACATCATGTTGGAAATTTGCGAGAAACTAATTAGTAGCTTTAAAGGAAATCAATATAATCTGCATTTTTAAATGGATAAATCTTTTTTTTATGAATGTAAAAAAAAATCCACTTATTTTCTTGCTTGCAAAAAACTATAAAAAATATTGTTTAGACCTGTAACTATAACTGTTACAGAAACTTTTATTTTTTTATTAGTAATATAATTAATGGTTTGCTTTTAATATTATATACGAAAGAATTCTATACAAAAAATTCAATTCTACAGTATTTATATTCAAAAATCAATAAAATATAAGCGCTGTTGTTAATATAGAGATCAGTATTGATTTTAAGGATGCAACGTTGAAGAATAGTTTAAGATTAGAGGAATATTTTCAAGCGTTAAGATCAATAATCCAATAAAGATTATCCTTTTGTTAGTGGCAAAACATTATTCCATTGCGAAGCTTTATATTGGATCCCCTTTAATATTATCGAAGGTGTCTATTGTCCACATTTATCTGAATTCATTAGAAGCGGGTTTACCTCAATTACCTGTCGAGAAAAACTTAAAAGATATATTCAACCTGTACGAGAATAGGTGAACTTAAAAATGATAATTTATCGTTTTAATTTTTGTCATTTTATTTTCTCAACGAGCTTAATCAGACGTAATACCACTTTATGACTTACAAGGAGAGGACCAACCTCGACCTTCCCAGATTTTGCTGAAATTTTCTTATATTATAGTACACAGTTGCCAGTAATACACGGTAAAATAACTCTTGCCAAT
>WUQG02419634.1:0-15325 GCA_011317285.2 Androctonus mauritanicus | reverse complement strand
TGAAAAACTTGCTAAGAGTGCTATTATTGTGTTTGAACATTGATTTAAAGCAAGTGATATTTAAACAAATGTTTTTTTTATAACAACAAATGATAATTGTTAGATCAGTTTAAGTTAAAATATAAGTATAAAGAAATATAATTTTTAATCTTTTTTTTAAATTTTTATAAAATTTAGTATAAAATATTTCAAACTTTACTGATTATAAATTACTATACTGGATTAAATATTTTTAGGATTTGGTTCTACTTCTACTGCTGGTGGATTATTTGGTAGTACTCAACAACAAAATACTAGTAGTGGCATTTTTGGTAATACTGCTTCACCTGCTTTTGGAACTTCAAGGTCAAGTTTTGGAAATTTTGGAAATACATCAGGTGGATCAACACTTTTTGGTACTAGCCAAGCACAACATACTAGTGGATTATTTGGTCAGAATGCAACAGCTGGAACTGGACTTTTTGGTTCTTCTGGTAAGAAGAATTAGATGCTTTAAAATAAGTATACTTTTATAAAGTATAGATTATAAGTGTATATACAAATACTATTTGCTATTAGTTTCTAATCAGTTCCTAGTAAACATATCCAATAATGAATGGCATTTTCCCTTAGAATTACCTGTTACAATAAGTTGTATAGATCTCTCTGCCAAATTTCAGATATTTAAAATTACTGTTTAATGAATTAAAGTAACAAAATCAATATACATTAATTGATATATATTATATAATATAAACCACTTTATATAAATTATATTCTTACATTTAAAATTGTATTATAAACATATTACATATTTGGAATACAACCAATTCAATTAAGACTAATTCATCAATTTGTTACAAATTTAGACTAATTCATACAAGGTGTAATCACTTTGTATGAATTAGTCTAAATTTGTAACAAACTGATACTCTTAATAACTATATTGCTTTTCTTAATGAGTTTGTTATTCATTAACCTTTTTGTTCATATTAGAAATGATTGTTAATATAGTTGATAAATTAACATTTTCATAATTCATATCTTAATGATTAACTGTGGCTAAATTGCAGAAATTTTCTATAAATGCTTCAGAAATGATAAATGTTTATGATGATTATAAATTGCAATATTTCAATGAATTTTTAATATTTCAAATTCAAAGTTTTATGCTATAAACATTTTTTATTTTTCTATTTTTAAAATTTTAATTTTGGGATAATTTTTGATGCTTTACAATTTTTTATAAAATCACAAAAGAAAATACAGGATAGTCAGAAAATTAAAAAAATATAAAAAGTATGAATTTCTTCAACTAGAGGAAGAAAGTAGGAATTGTGCAAGATTTTCCTTTATGCTAAGAAAATAAAGAAGAAATTATATTACACTGTAAAATTCCCAAAAATAGTAAATCTAACATCTTATGAAGCTGTTGGATCTATTATTTTTGAGAATTTTACAGCTTGTGAGGTTTCTTCTAGGATTCACTAATCTGCCAGATCTGGACTTTAACTTAGCTGATTTCACAAAAGCAATATACTCATCAGTGAATATATAGCATATATACATTATGTATCGTTTATGTTTGTATTAGATTACAATATTTATTTAATTTTTATAAAAATCTGTTATCACTTTAGTAGATCTGTTTGTTTATTATTGATGACACTATTCTTCAGTGATGGATCCTAAATATTTTTGTAGGCATTTTTGAATTGTTAAAAAATGATTAATGAAAACTAAAAAATTAATGGATAAAAATTTGTAGACTTATATTTTGGTTTGTTTGTTAATTTTTTTTACATTATTTATATTGTCTCAATTTTGTATTAAGATAAATTTAGTTTTTTTGAAGTTCTAAACAAATATTTTCTGTTTTATATATTATTGAAATAAAAATTTTTTCATGATATATAAAACAAAAATATTTCAGACTTGCAAAAAAATTATTTTTGATTTGATTAAAAAAATATGGTAAGTAAAAGTGCTATTTTAAAATCATACTCTGTTACACTGAATGTTTTACATTTTTTATATCTATTATCAAAATGTTAGACAATAACTGTTTATTAGATAAATAGTTTAACATTTATAATGATTAATGTAAATGTTAAAGATGACATTTATATTAATCATTATAAATGCTAATTACAATTAATGTACAATTAATCTTATATTAACATCAATACAAGATTAACAAGAAACTTTATAACTATAATCACATTAAATTTCTAATTATAGTTATTTACTTGAGTATAATCAGTTTATAGTCTTTGAACTAAGAAACTTTGTAATAAACAGTGCAAAAAACATACATATTTCAAATTGAAAAAAATGATAGAAAGAAAATTAAAATAATTATTAAAATAGACATTATTATTTCTTAATTATTCATTTTTATTGCTCTTTAGGCAAAAAAATAAAATATGAAAGTAAACAGTTATCCACTATTATAATGGATATAACATGCTAGTTCAATTTCCTGCAAATACCTGGGAAATTTCTGTTCAACCTATCTTATTCTATGGTATTTTGTATTGATTAAACAATTACTAGATATACAAATTAGAGCAAATCAGCTAAATCTATAGCTAATTTTGTATAAAAGAAGTCATTTTAAAACTTATCAGGATTTCTTGATATAAATTCATAAATTTCGGAAAAATTTCAGTAGTAACCATCTAAATTTTCTGAAAAATTTAGATGGTTACTACTGAAATATACAAAAAAAAAACATGTAATGTTATAATATTGATAGAATCACAATTTATGATCCTTTTAAGAAATTATACAGCGTTAATTCATCTATGAGAATTTCATTATTCCTAGCTTTATAAACTATAAAAGATTTAAACATTATCCAAATTGTTTCACTCATGTTTTATTCAATAGACATATAGTTTCAGAGTTGCTGGCTCAAGTCATCTCAATCCAAAAGCTTGAATTTTCTCTCAAATAAACAAATGATTGAAACTCAAGCTTTTTCTTAAATGAGCTTGACTTCAGTATTTTAAAAGTCTTTTTAAATTTGTTCCTTAAGAGACTTTTTAAATTGATAAATATCATTTATTGAGCAACAAAAAAATTATTCTTCAAAATGCATGTGCTGAAGTAGAGATTATGAAACTTTTACTGTTTATTTTTATTAAATTAAATATTGCAGTTCTAATAATTTTAACAAATAGACGTGAGATGACTAGATCTATAGCAAACTCCATGACATTACAATATCAAATCAGTTTTCCAATATTTGAAATCAAGCTACTGTAAAAACAGGAGAAAATAGTTTGAAAAGGACACTCTTCTTAAAGAGACACAGTTGAATGTCCTTATTTGGCACTTGTTAATAAGTGAAAATTAATTAATTTGTAAGGTTTGCATTCATGAACTTATTTTATCTGCTTTAGGAAAATTCACATATTTGAACATATTTTGGTTGAATGCCCTCTCTTTATTACCAGATGCTTATATTTTTAATTGTTCTGTTTTTAATCACTTTTTAAAATTTTATTTGAAAAAATTTTAATAATTATAACTTATCAGATAATGGTATTTTTCTTTGCAGTTTTTCCTATTACATGAATTATGCTATTTCTACAAATTTATTTTTTGCATTTATGTTTTTAATTGATGCTGTTACTTGTTATTTTGTTTGGTTTTATCAGTTATCCTTTTGAAATTTTTGAATATTTTTGATTATTATATACTAGATTTCTTTGTTTTCTATATTATTTTTTATGAACATAGTATTTGATACAGTTTTTGGCCATATGATCTATGTATCAAAAAACAAAATATAAAGCACAAACTGTTCATTACAGTCATAATTAAGTTGACCATTGATTAGTGGACTTTCAAGCACAATGAATTAATAGATAATAATTATCAAAAAGCTTAGATACTCAAGCTTTTCCATAGTATAAGTTTGTCAGTTCAAGTTCCTGAAAGCATCTGAGTTTCAGCAACTCTCTATAGCTTCTTACCAATATCCATATAATGAATTTTTTTAAAATAAATCATGAGTAAAATTACAATTGCCAATCTAAAATTCTCAACAAATATTTCTAAAAATAATAATAATATAAAAAAAAATAATTATATCCTTACAAAGAGATATACTTATTTAACCCATCAGGGATTTCATTTAGACTGAGATTCTACCTTCAGTCACTCCCAGTTGGCAGAAATGTGAAAAAATTATAATTTTTCTAAATTGTTAGATTCTTTCTTATTTACTCATAACATTTTGCAAAACTAAAATCAATCCAGAAAAAATACTGATTGTTAGCCCACAAGAGATCATTCTTACATGTCAAATATTGTAATATTCATCATTAATAATTTTTAAAAAATAAATCTTCACTTTGCACCATAACAGTTTCTAATTTTGCATCACATTGTGATATGTATAAACAAACTATTTAATTTCTGATTATATTTATTCAGAAAATTTTTTAACAAAATTCCATTTTTTTTAATATATTATCTGTCTCATTCCAGATTTTTATTTAAGAGTTTATTAAATTTTTAAGATTGATTTAACATATCTCTATGCATTAGCATTTATTTTATTTATACTAATAAATTTTGAAAAGGCTTCACAAAAATTCTGAGAAATTGTTTCACATGTCACAAATTCTTAATGCAATATCACATTATATAGTGACTGTAGTGTTCCAATCTTTCTCTTTATTCCAAAACACAAATTATTTTGTTATTATTATTTATAAAGACAAATTAAATTTTTTAGTTTTGTTTATCATTTTAATTTGCGTGTTATATACCCAGTTAAAAAACCATAAAAAATGAAAATTACTTCTTTATTGGAAATTATTAAAATAAAACAAAATATATCAGGTCATCACATAAATAATGTGCTCTTTTTGCACATATGAAGAAAACAAACAAAAATGGACCTGCACAGATCTTTTAATCATTATAATAAGTCCTTCTTGCATTTACAACTTTCTCCTACTGTCCAATAAGTTTTGAATGCCAGACTTGAAGTCCATGGATTTTGATCCAAAAAAATTCAGACAGGGTTCATGCAGCTCCTTAATATTTCAAAGTTTTTTCCTAGCATGATAGTGTTTGAGGCTGCAAAATAGATGATTATCAAATGGCATGAGGTTGGAAATATGCTGAATAGGAAAGTTTTTCCCATCTGAACTCCTGCAACTTGGCACAAGACATTCTGGCTGTGCAAGGTTTTGCATTGCTGTTGGATAACCATACCTTCACGATTGAGAAGCGCTGGATATCTTTCCTGCAAGACAGAGTGTAGACCTTTTAGCTGCTGATGGTAGACTTCCTCTATAATGATTTGGTTTAGTGGCAAAAGCTCATAATGGATTATACCTTGCATATTCCACTCCACCAAAACATTCAGTAAAACCTTATGTGGAAAATGGCTAGATTTAGCCACTACTGCGAGCACAGTCCTTTCAAAATGTTTGTGCTTAATGTTGTAATACAGAATCCATTTTTCATCTGTGTTCAAAAACTGCTTCCTCTTTTCACAGAATAGCATGGAAGTGCAAATGTCCACATGTTGTTGCAGATTTTGTGATGTGAGCTTATTGGCTACCATCTTATCCAGTTTTGACACATAGCCAAGGTCTTGTAGATGCCTGTGAACAGTTGAATGGGAAGAATTGATGATTGTGACTAATTCCTTGACTATTGCTTCTAGATTATAACAGCAGCTCTCAGCACATTATTATCTTGCTCAACAAGTTGTCCTTTACATAGCATATCTCTCAGGGTCTTGTTCTCCAATCAAAATTTCTTGAACCATCTTTGACATTTTCTGATATTCAGGGTACCCTGTCCATATATGATATTGATGCTTTGTGTCACTACTGTTACTGCATATCCTTGGTTAAACTCATACGGTACAATATGCCTTATGTGCTCTTCAGACATTGCCATTTCCTATGCAGTTTAATGGAACAAGAGATGTATGTACAACTGTTGTTCTTTGCCTTGTGTTAGACAAGGTACATGCTGCACTATATATTTTATCATGTCCTTAATCTACTTCATTGCCTGGTTGCAGAGGGAACAGTTCTCTGAGGCATGCAAAAACATCATTACTTATAAGATTTTCTCTAATATATCAGAGAATGTGAAAAAATTAAAATCTGAAATAAAGTATGCAGTTTATAAGCCATTGAAATTTTGGAGAAAAATATTTCACACTAAAGGGCATATTTTATTGCCCTTGTTCTCATGCCCCTCTTACTGATGTATTATCTCCAAATGATTTTGGACCACTTTGGATGGTAATATCCACCCTTCTTGTTTACAAATAAAAAAGGAATCAGGTTTGTTTTGACATCAAGTGAAGATTTATGACTTTCTGAAATACAATACTTTGTTTTACTTTGTTTACATAATTTTGATAAAGATTATCAATTATATAAAAATTCATCAAAAATCAATAAATTATTATAGAAAAATAACTTTTTGTATTACAAAAAAAACACTTATTGGAAAATAAAATATTTATTCGTTTGGAATATTTATATTAAAAAAGACTGAAAAATTTTGAAGTAAAATATGTGCCCATAGAAAATCATATTATTTATTAAGATCATTTGATCACTAATGAGTTAATAATAATGAAAATTTCCAAAACTTTTTGATGAAAAATAAGAGAGAGAAATTTTAACAAGTTTATGAATATTAACCTGATGAGGTCCAATATATATTTCAAAATAAACCTAAATTAATATACAAAAAATTCATATTATGAAATCTTGCTTAATTTTCATTGAAATAATATATTTTAAAATTTTTTCAATTTATTATTCCATCACAAAGAGCTGGCAAAAATGAGTGGTTTTTTTACTCTCATTTTAATAGTGCTCTCATAAGTTTTCATTCATTATTATGAGATTGAAGAAAAAACAATTTTTTTTGTATGAAATATTAGCCATCCAACAAAATACTGTTGGATAGTAGTAAGCATTATGAATAAAATAAGCTATGAATAAAGAAAATTGAATCATATTTTAAAAAATTATCAACAAAAAATGAAGTATGCAAATTTTCATTAATGAAGTTATGTTATATAATTAGTTGAAAAGCAATATAAATTTATTAAAATATTGTCATTCTTATTAATAAAATATATTTTATTGGTATGTTTTTTCTTCATTTCAATAATTATTTTAATTTTTTATAAATTTTCAAATTTATATTGAAAAACTCAATATATATGAAAATCATTCACTTTTATACACAAACAGATATAATATTGTTTAATTTACATTAATTAACCTGCAGATGCTTTATTAACATGTTATAATCAATCCCACATGCAGTACAGTAAAGTAGACTTGGACATGATTTCCTATGAAACAACTGGCTACCATAAAACAACAAAAGTGCCATGCTCCTTTAAATAGCCTAAGATTGTTTATATTCAGATTTTCTCATATTTTATTTAATTATCAATAAAAATAAAGCTATAAATGTACAAATAAATAACAACATTGCTTATTTTAACAGAATTAACCAATATTTTTGTATTATCAACAATATCTTTTCAGTTTTACAAATTAATTAAAATCTGGAAATTTTTTGTAAAGTAAGAATTTGTAAACCAAGAATCAATTTTCCATCATCAAATATTGAAACATCAATGTAATAGGACTGTACCATCCCTTAATCTCTCCCATAAAAGTATGAAAAATTATACCCACAAAGAGTGATTATTTATCAAATAAAATTATCTAATTTATATTACTTATTAAATTGTATTTTTTCTTACTTTTAAGTATTATTTTTTAATGCTGTAAAGATGTGTTTACAACATTCAAGAATTATATTTCCTACAATTATCTCTCTTCAAGGTGATAGTTGTAGGAAATATAATTCCTGAATGAGGAAAGATGATTGTTGTAAGTTTCAGATCTTTAATATTTCAACCTGTTGCTAAAAATCTATGGTGTTGCTATAAATCATTCTTCTGAGATGATGGCTCTTCTCATTCATATATTTTGTTTCTGAATATATAGCTTTAATAAATTTAATAATATATTAAACAATCATCAGTCAGTTGTAAGTAATTTTTTAAATCAGAGTCGTTGAACGTGTAAAGTTCTACAATTAATTGCATATGGGATAAATTATTGCATTTTTGCAATCATTTTTGCCCTATACATTTCATTTTCTTTTTTCAATTAACAAAATTAACAGAGCTAAAGATTTTTTAAAGAACTCCCATGTTTCAAAAGGCAATAACAATTCCAAAATGAACAGATTTAAACTGAAAATAATCTGCTAATGAATGGTAAATATTATGATTGCCTTAGAATGAACATCAGTTTTTTTGAATGATTGCCTACTGCTACCTGTTTATAAATTGCAAATTATAGAAAACTATCTTCAATTACTAACTTGTGCAGATTATGACTTCTCTAAAAACTGTGTGTGAATGAGTACTTTTAGTCTCAGTATAAGAGCTATGTCCATGTTTAGATATGAATGAAACCCTTGCCTACCTCAGGATCATGGAATATAGTTAAAAGTTAGACATGCTTTGGAGACATAGCAAATAGCTGAGGTTTACATACATGATACTATCATATGGCATATTTATATGACAAGTAATTAACTTGAACTTTAGAGTGACATAATGCTAAACTGTCTTTTGATGTCAATATTTTTTTTTATTTATTTGAGAAGGAAATTTAATTTGTAGTTTAACTAAAAATGTTGTTTTGTTATACTGCTAAGATGATATTTGTAGCTCTACTGATTTGACTATTTGTTTTCATTAATGGTTTTAAAGAGAAAGCCAACTATCAGCCATATGCCTGCCTGTATAGAATACAAGCACTAGTAATAGGATAAAACTCTTTACTAGATAATATTTATATACAAATATACAATGAAAAAATGTTTTTGACTTCATTCAGTATTTTTCAACCTCATTAGATCATTGTTCATTGGAGAGTTCACATTCAATCTCATTTTTTTCACTGTATATTTGTATTGAAATATTGTCTAGTAAAGAATTTTATCTTATTATTAGAGGTTGTATTTTATATAGTTTGGAAAGTAAAGTGGATAGACTTTTTTAATTTTTATATTTTAATATGTCTGCTTTTATTGATAATGATTTCGGATAATTCTGCATACTTTGTAATACTGAGATACAAAATTAAGATTTTATTATTTTATTTTATATAATTTAATAATAATTTATTATTAAAGTTATTTTATTCTACTTATTAAAATCATAAGAGTTGAATTTACCTAATCCATATTTATCATTAAAATGCTATGTTATCATCACTAATTTAAAATCATGAAAAACATGAATTTATTAGTATTAATTTACTAATAAATAGCATTAGTTTATAAAATTTTCTACAAATATATAGAATATGCTAATGACTTTTATTTGGCATTATAAAGAAGCTATTTGGATAAATTCAACTTTTATCATCACTAAAAATATAATTTTAAAAATAAAACTTGAATTAAACTTGAAAACTTGAGTTTATTGTAAAATTCAACTCAAACTTAACTTGAAAATTTGTGTTTTCTCATATCTCTAATTACAATATAAATAAAAATTTAATACATTTTCTAAATTTTAGGAGGATTTGGAAGTAATACAACAGGAACAACTATTAAATTTAATCCACCAACTGGAACAGATACTATGATGAAAAATGGTGTGTCTACAAATATAAATACTCGACATCAATGCATTACATGTATGAAAGAATATGAAAACAAAAGTCTAGAGGTACAGTATTTCTTTTTATTATGTTGTTAATTACAATTGGCAAAAATTTAGTTAAATACAAAAAAAGTAAAATTAATACTAATATATAATTTGTAAAAAGAATATTAATACTTCCTTTTTATTTATTTACAAAATTAAAAAGATTGTAAATTTGTTTTTTTTATATAATTTGATTTTGTAAAAATATAATTTTTAATACAGTTTATATCCTTTAATATACAATTACTGATCCATGCTAATATTGAATATATCCTTCTCTAAATGAATTTTTATGATGATGATAATGTGATTATTGATGATATTGGTAGATGTATATTCAGAAGTTAATCTCTAATGGTGGAATCATTAATTTTTTCAATGTAATCATTATTTACATAGTATTGCTTTAGAAAATGAATATTATGGAAAATGCTTCCTTCCTTTTTATATTATTCTATTCAAATAAAGTGATGATGATGTAGTTTAATACAAAGATTAATTCAAATTTTATAATAGTATTGGTTATATTTTAAGCATAAATCCAAAGATAAAATAAAAATAGATATTTTTAAATTGAAATAGATGTTAAAGGCTGGTTTATATCAAGCACATAAATTAGTGTTTTAATGCTCTTTTGTTATATTTTAGCACATTTTATGAAGTATAACTGCATAAAATATGCTAAAATGAATGCTGAGATCTATATTATTTGTGCTGTGAGACTTCAATTATTTAAACTTTTCACTGCCACCAATTACTTAAAATTAAGCCTAATCAATATGAAAATTAAAATTATCATATAATTAAATTAAATTAATCATATGTCACTTAATTTTCATCAAAATCTTTTGAAATTTTTATAGTTTATTGAATTTTTTTGCTTTCTTTCTTAACAATATAAGCATTATTTTGGAATTTTATTTTTTTTGTAATTTTTCATTCCATATATGAGATTTGCAGAAAACACTATGTTATATGTGAAATAATTGATATTTTTAGATAGCAATTTGTCCTCTGAACAAAATAAGCTATGAATGAAAAAATTTGTACCATATTTACAAAAATAATTTATAAAAACACAAGCATTACAAAATTTTTGTTGAACAAAGTTAGTTCATATAATTATTAAGAAAATTACATAAATTCAATGAAATATCATTTTTTTTTAATATTTTATATTTATTATCTTGTTCTTCATTTGTTAAATTCTTAGGTATATTTTTTATAAATTTTCTAATTACTGCTATTTTTTTTTATTGGAAAATCCTAACATATACAAAAATATATCATCTCATACAGAAACAGCTGTAATATTATTTTTGTTACTCTAATTGAACTGTAACTAGTTTATTACAACATAATCAATATCACGTGCTGCAGAGTAAAGTAGGCTTGGCTGTAATTTTCCAGAAAGCCAATAGCTGCAGAAAAAAAATAAAAGTATCATGCCTTTTTAAATGGCTATGGGGTGTTTGTTTTATTTTTTAAATTTTTCTTCTAAATATCAGTGAAATGATACAAAAAATGGATGATTAAGATATATTTTTGTTTATTTTGACAGAATTAACCAACATTTCTCTATTATCTACAATATTTTTTTAAGTTTTAAACATTTTATAGCTTGTATGAAAAATTTAATTTTTATTTAAAATTTCAAAAATATCATTTATTTTCTCCTAAAATCAGAACAATTTTGATATATTAGACTACAAAAGTAACAAGATGGGTTAAAAAATCCAAATTCTATTAAGCAGTTAAAAACAACAATATAAAAATATAATTTAAAAAAATAGTCCAGAAACTGAAAAATTTAGAAGCCATTCAAAATGTGTATTTTTAACTAATAAATATAAAAAATTGATTTGCAAATAATAAAATCAAGATAAAATTTTTTAAATCTTTTTTATGATTTTATTCTCACTTAGTTTTGATGTCTATGTCAATCACACACAAGCATAATTAAGTCATGATGTCTAGATACATCAATGCCTCTGAATGGATTAACCTATTCACTGTTAATGACATGTAAAGACATCAAGGACATGGAATAAAAAAAATGATAAAAAATAACAAAAAATGGGTTAAATCTTTAGATTTAATCCAGGACTAAATCTTAATAGAAAATCTTAGAATTAATCAGGATTAAATCTTTTTAGATTTAATCCTGATTTTTATTAATTCAGAATCAGAATACTATATATATTTAGTTTTTTTACTATCTATGATTTTATTCTTATCATTTTTGAATATGTTAAAAAGTATATTTTTCCTAGTAAATGCTATTTTTTTTATTTGTTTTTTCTCCAAAAACTTTTTCATTTTGACAATTGCTTTATGCAGTTCTAAAGGATAAAACTTACTTTCTCTCTCATGATGTTCACCAGGTCCATTTCTGCTCCTCTTCAGCCATTCTTATTAGATTTTTTTCATAGCTTAAGGATAGTGTTTTTAGCGTATCTGTGATCTTTCACTTGCTTAAATACTTGTTCTAGTTCTGGGTTTTTCAAATCTTGGTTGTTACAATGTATATCTATATGTTTTACTAATGCTCAAAATGCTAATATTTTATATGCATTCTTCAGAGTTATTATGTATGAACTGAGGTATTTATCTATTTTTTCTATGTATAGAAAACATATCACCGTCTCTTATTTGTACCATGATGTTCAAGTACAAAATTTTGACAGTACTGCACTTTTATAATTTTATATCTAATCCCAATCCCTGTTAGACTTTGTTCAAGATTGATATTATCCAGTTTTTTCCTCTCTTAACATAATATCATTGTTATAGCATTTATATAATTTTAAATCTTCCTTTAGGTTATCTAAAATCAGTACCTTATTTTTACATATTACAAGTTACAATGCAAGTAGTTCTTTATTTATGAGATCACAGGTTTAAAAGTTCTTTTTTCAGATATCAACAGAATCAAAAATATGAATACTAATTGCAAACAATAAATACCAAATAACATATATAATAAACACTTTGCTTTACGTATATAACAATCAAAAGTCCAGCAAGTACAGCAAAGAAATTCAATTTTAATCTGGTAAAACGTTTTCGGACATAACTGTCCCTCTTCAGTACCAATTACATCAGAAACACAGTTACCACAGCATAAATTTCAAATTATTATAGAATAATTTGAAATTATTGCTGTGGTAACTGTGTTTCTGATGTAATTGGTACTGAAGAGGGACAGTTATGTCCAAAAACGTTTTACCAGATTAAAATTGAATTTCTTTGCTGTAGTGCTGGACTTTTGATTGATGGAAGACATTTTGAGCACATCCATGATTAGTTTTTGCTTGCTGATTAGGCTCAGTATTTTTATTGATTTGGGATATAATGTTTTCGTATTGGTTTATTAGTTACATGTCAGAAATAAATGTCAATCCTTTTTCATGTAAAAATATTTTTGTTTCATTTTTGAGTGAATTATTCATCCAATTATGATGAAGTTTTTAGTGTTAAGAATTGAATGCTGAACAAGTTTGTAATTGAAAATTTTCCCCTATTTGTTATGGTTTATGAGATAGAATTTGCAAATGTCCTCATTTACATAATCAGCTTATTTGAAGGTCACTCATGACTTCTATTTGTTGGCATTAACAGATTTTTGAAATTATGATAGTTATCAAGTTAGTTGGAGAGGTATAGACTTTTCTTCTATCCTGTATATTTGTTGGCATTAAAAAATTCATTTTTAATTGACTATATTGATTAAATAATACAAAAAATTTACATATCAGAAAAAATTTTCTTTGTTCTAAATTAGAAAATAACAGTTTTAACAACCAGATTGGAATAATCTATAAACAATGAAAAATACTGAGGAAAGAAAAATGTTTCAACTTAAAGGAACTATAGTTTGCAGTGACAGAGAAAGCAACCTTGATTGTATGGAACTAAAGTTCGCAATGACAGCCAACAGGTTAGGTAATTCCAAGATAAATGTTTTTGATTCAATCATTAATCATCATCAACCAAAAATATTCTATTAATCAACCATTATAAATTTGAAGGTATTCAAAAATTTTTGAATACACACTGTAATCCTGCTATAAGCAACCCTGAAATAATAAATATCTACATTTAATGAAGATTTGGGTGCAAAAAGATAGCCCAGTCTATCTTCCCTATCTTAAAAACCATATGTATAATGAATACTGCTGTAGCAAACAATTCTTGTTTTATGAACTGATTTTATGACATGTAGCATCAACTTTATTACAACTGTTACGAGTGCACAAATTTGAATTCCCATTCTGTAACATTCTTAACAGTCTGTGACTTTTGAATTTTGTGTCAGTTAGGACTATTATAGTGTTGATTATAGTGACTGTTGCCATGGAGAGTATAAATAGTGGCAAGATTCATTTTCAGTAGAGTTGAAGTCAAGAGTTAATGGAAATTGTTAAGTCTTCTGTTCTATCATTCCCTTTCTTTGTTTTATCTTTTCAAGATTAATAACATTGGTATCAATCTTTCTACTTTCAGTTGTCTGTGTATGGAGTTTGATTTTGTTCAGAGTTCAATATAGTATACTGTTTTGAACTTTCAATAACATCAATATATGTAATATAAATATAGGGCCAATCACCATACTCCACTATTACAGTTTAGGTTTTTGACTTATGAATAAAATCCAAATTACATAAAAAACTTCTGCCCAATTAATTTATATAAACTATGGAATACCTGCATATTATATTTACAAATTTATTATTATATAATTATTTATTTACTAAAATAATTAATATTTTTTCAATTATGATATTATTTCAAAAACATATACATACATCCTTCAGGTAAATAAGCCCATCTTTAACTTTTTTGCTGCATAATATCTTTTAATAAATAATATATCTTTTCCATATAATTAAGCCTAATTAATATGCAAAAAAATAAAAAATTTAAAATTGTGAAATCTCATTTAATTTTTATTCAAGTCCTTTGAAATTTTCAGTATTTATTACAATAACTGGGTGCAAAATGGATTTATCACAATTTTGTTCTCTTTCTAACAATATAATAATTTTTTGAAATTTTATATTTTTCGTAATTTTTTGTTATGTATACGAGATTGAAGAGAGAACAATTTTTTAAAATGAAATTTTAGTCATCAAACAAAATAGTTGATATTTTTAGATAGCAACAAGTCCTCTGAATAAAATGAGCCATGAATGAAAAAATTAGGCCACAATTTTCAGAAATTATTTATAAAAAACCACAAGTTATGTAACTCCTATTCATAAAAATATCTCATAGCACAAAATGAGCAGATCCAAAGTCTTTTACGTGAAAAACAAATTTTAATAGAGAAACGTTTTCGGCTTTACGCCCTCATCAGCTCTGCTACAAATGAATAGAACTACAGTTCTATGCTAAGAACATGTTCGTTGAAATCGAATCGAAATACAATTATTTCTTTTTAAATTCAAGTTTTAAAATTCATTCCAATAATTTGCCGCGTTATATGTTAACTCAATATATATATATTATTATAATAAATTAGAAATAATAAATAAAGAAAAAATATATTAAACGAAAAAATAATAATATTAAACAAAAATGTTGTAACTGAAGAAAATA
>WUQG02419623.1:0-15326 GCA_011317285.2 Androctonus mauritanicus | reverse complement strand
ATCTCTTTTGAACCAATAGAACGCATTCTAGAGTCCTCTGAAGTGGGGAACTTATTTCTTGCTAACCCTGTATATACCGTAATACCCAATTTACATAAATTCGGAGATACGTAACTTCTCATCTTCACCCTCTCCCACTTGTTTGTTTCACAATTGCATAGTGCATTTGCTTTGTTGATTAAGAGTCTTTAATTACAACTACATATTATAAACTTTTATAATTTGTTGTTTTCTTGGTAATAAAGATCCAGTTAAGAACCTAATACATATCTACCTGAAATTAGATTTGGGAATCTGTAGGTACCTCTGCTTACGTAATTTTCGATTTACGTTATGCTTCTCGGTCCCACCTATTACGTAACTCCGGGGTATTACTATATATTACATAATCAGCCAGGGCCATTCCTGGCGAGGGTGCAAAAGATGCACCCGATCTGGGCGATCACAGAGCATATTTATTATATTTAAAATTTTGACTAATAAGAATAATAATCAAAAACTTTTGATGATTATTAGCCTAATCTTTAGATAACAGAATTCAGTTAAATTAATTTTGTATGTAATCTTTGTAACAGTATTCGTATACAAGAATTAACTATCTTTACATATAGCCCAAAATAGCATATGATATTTGCCATATTTATTTGATTTAATTTGTGTAAGTAATTAATGGTCTATATATATATATATCAATTATAACATTATTATACACAACACTATACGGCCGATCAGCTCTGATTTCAAATATACATGTATTTTTTTATAATACGTATTCTAAACTTGTCTTCTGAACTTTTTCGGTTCCATGTATCATCAAAGAATATCAAAATTTTTCCGTACCATCGCCATTTATAAAAATTTCGGTATAAAAATAAAAAATAGGTAAGCAAATCAAAAATATTTATTTTATTTTTTAGTAACTAAAACATAATTACCATAAGAAAAGTTAAATATTTTAATTTGTTTACAAACAAAATATCTATTATTATTACTAATACTCGTATTTCCAAAATAACTACATAAAAAACAATCAAAATATTATAAAAAGCTTTTAATCAAAAATAATAAGAATCTTGAGCTTGTTTTGTAAAACACAATTTTGAAATATCAAGCTCTATATTTATTTAGTTTTAAGCGTAAATTAAGATCAAGTATTAACTCTGTTCTATATTTGTTTTTTAAAAGTAAATGCCATATACTGAGTACTCAAATTGTTCCCACTATAGCAAATTCCAAACTAACCTAGTATGAGGACAGCGTAAAACCATTGCGCTGGCAACTAAAATGACGTATGACCTAGAGTGCAATAAGCCTGATCATTTTTGTCTATGACAAAGAACTGACATAGGCAGTAATCGATATAATGGAGATATATTTAAATTTCTTTTTTATACTAATTTTATATTATTTGAATAAATTATTTAAATATAATTTTTTAAAAATAGTTTATCTTTCTCCTATCACCTGTAAATCCATCGCGTACCACCAATGGTGCACGTATCATAGGCTGAGAATCGTTGTTCTAAACAATATTGAATAACCTAATTACTATATTTAAATTTGATCACCAAAAATAATTATTCTAAGTTTGGTGGCTATAACTTTTTTCATTTAAGAGTTTACTCGATACTGACAATCCAATATATACATATAAGATATATTATTTTTTAATTAATATATTTTACTTAAAAGTTAAAAACATTAAAACAATATCTAATATTTAACAAACAAGCAAACACACTTATTAAATTTATAAAAAAGAAACATTAACTTTTCACAAATATAAAACTATCTCCATGATTATGGGATGAAGTGCTGCATTTATTACTATAGCGTATTTTAACCTATGGATAAACACAATGGGCCGGTTGTATAAACGAAGACTAATTTAAACCGGGACTAAGCGAGAAACTTGCTTTAGCCCTGGTCTGCTTGCGCCAAGTCTAAATTTTTCTTGTTTAAACTAAGATTAAGTATTGGTCTAATGCTTAGACCAATAGTTAATCTTAGTTTAAACAAGACAAATTTAGACTCGGCGCGGGCTAAAGCGAGTTTCTTGCTTAATCCCGGTTTAAATTAATCTTCGTTTATATAACCGGCCCAATATGCTTTTAATAGTCACGACCAGGCTGTCAGCATAGGAATTGGAGTATTTTGGTTAATAATAGTTTTATTACATTTAAGTTTTTCAAGAGTGTATTACCTTCATTACCATTCTTTTATCGTAAGTTTGTTTTTGCACAGTTCTTTATTCACATTATATTCGGCTACTCTGTCTGAATGCAGCATGTTCTGACAGAAACCATATTCTATCATACGAATGATATTTCAGGCAGAATTATAAACTTTTAGATATAAAAGTTAATATAGCTTTTTTTTATATATTGTTAGATTCATAAGCGATAAACGAAGATTACAAATTGCTTTTTTTTTATATATTGATAGATTCATAAGCTTTATAAACGAAGATTACAAATTGCCTGATCAGACGGGTTTGCAATTCTCATTTCATATTAGAAAAATCGTACTATATTGTAAGCAAGTTACAGTAATGCTATGTCTATCTTCTGCTCAAAGAAATGTTAACATTTGCATTTTGGCAGTTGTAATCATTTAACTGGTCTGCTTCTACTAGCAGAATGCAATTTTGTGCAATGCATTAACCATAAACTTCAATGAGAATCTATATTAATGGTGGGCAAACTGTAGCTCGCGAGCAGCATGCGGCTCCCAAGACAATATTGGTTTTCATTGCAATTTTTCCTAAACTTTTATATTAATAATCTATACTTGTGTACCAATATTAAAATATTTATTTCATAAATGCTTTAAAGTTAAGTAAAAAGTAGAAGATATTTTGAAACTTCAAATGTTTAGCTTTTAAATGATACCGGCTAAAAGGGTTGTTAACGTGGATTTTATTATCATACTTGGCTGGCAAAAAATGTTTCGACATTTGATGGCCTGTGTCACTCCCGCCAAAAATAATTCCAAAAGTGATATTTAGAGATTAAATATATTCTTCTTTGGTGAATAAGATTACTATATAATTGTATTTTTTATTATTTATAAATACAATTTTAAAATAATATTTTTACGGCTCTTGAATATTCAAAAATGTATGAAAAGTATTATATGTGGTTCTTATTACAGAAGAACTTGCCCACCCCTGATCTATATCATAATTTATTTTCTATTTTCGTATTTATTATTTTTGATTATTTTATTTCTATCTGAAAAATCGTATCACGGGCATAGAACATTTAGAAATTATTTTTAAAAGAATCTACAGAATATTTTATTGCAAAAAATATACAATATATATCTGATGCAGATGATTATAAATTACAATATAATTTTCTGCTATACTAGACTTTTCATAGACAGATTTCAGCATAGCCTAAAATGAATCCTGTAAGTGATATTTTTAAATGTATAATATAATATTTATAAAAGTTTGGAAGGAAAACAAACAGCCACTTATATTTGTTAGTACTCTACAGAATGGAAAGTGGCGTCATCTGGTTAACAAAAAAATAAAAATAGGAATACAGATATTTTTTAAAAATTATTAAGTCAAAAAAACAAATTTTATTGGGAACTCCTTATATATATATAGATAGTGTGTGTGCGTCCTTGTGTATATAATATGTGTACTTATGAATAGTGTTGATATGCAAAATATTTATCAACTAGCACGATAATATAAAATATTGTATTCTTAAAATTTATAAATATAAAATTTATTACATATAAAATAGTTAACGCTAGCAAGTAGTTACCAGTTTACTATTTTACAAAAGAATTAAAACGGATTAACAATGAAACTAAAGTTAAACAGCTAGAAGCAGTAGCGACTACTTAATTAGAGGTTGTCAATCTGGTGATTCCCCCTATAGAATATGCAACGTTGCCAACAGTCAGTACATAAATAGTGACAATATAGCTTACTTGTTAGCTAAGAGTATAATATTATGAGTTAATATTAGAATTTATTTTAATAAATTAGTTTTTACTGCTTATATAATTATTAATGCACTATTTAACAACTGGCACGCAAATATTAAAATATTTTTACAATCGACACTTCCTATCGTTTTTTATGTACTGATTGAAAACACTGAAGCCTATGAATATATATAAATGAAAGTATTTTCGGTAAAAAAAACCACCTTCATACCATTAACAGCCTAAAGGACCAAATATTTTTTTGAATGTCGATATAATTATGGTATATATATTTCAATGCATGAAAAGTTTGAAAATTCTTTATGCATATTTTTTCCAATTTCAGGAGTTATTTCTATATATGTTAACTACAATACGTAATATATGGTTTACTTCAGTTTAAAATATCACAAATTCCACAGTTTATGATTTTATTCAAAAGAAAAATCCATGTAGAATAGATTTTTTAAAAATTGTTTATAGAATCTTCGATATACCGAATCCATATTAACGATTTTAATAATAATCAGGAAAGTATGGATGAATTTCAAATTTGCACTTTTGTTCACTTTGATGTTTTTCATATTTTCTTTAATATAATACTTTGATAAAAATCCGGAAATGGATATTTTAAATAAAAATAGAGTTACCAGATTAAATGAAGGATACCGATTCAATTCTTATTTCCAATGAAATTTTTAAACCGTTTAGAATCGAAATATATTTAATTTACTTTAAAATACATTAAACTCACTTTTTATATAAAATTGAAGAATTACAACATACAACTCAAAAAATATCAATAAAAATTAATCAACTTTCGACAAATTTCAGATTTATTGATTATCAATTAATTGGGAATTCAGAAAAATTATCTTCATCTTCGGCATCTCCATTGTCAGAAATAGCAAACATACCAAATTATGAGATCTAATGTGTACTATAATACATAAGATGTATATTACAAATTATTTTATATATATGTTATGCATAAAGTCCGGACTTGGATAATGTTTAATAAGAAGTGGCTGTTTATTATTTTTCGATGTTTATTCGGATAATTCTGACATTATCCACCCGCTCTTGGATAATGTCACATTCGAAGTTTGAAGAAATAATTGCACAAACGCAATTTTTGTTTATTGGCCTTGTGGCTCCGTATCTGTGTAGTCAATCGAGATTAGGAGAGAGGAGATACAATTAGATTTGAGAGTTTAGGCTGGGAGGCAATACATATGGACCGATCAAAAAGTCGCCAAGAATTCCGGCGCAAACATTAACACAGTCCTGATGTTAAGATCCAGGAGGAAGTCACACTTGAGAATTTTCCTCAATCCACACATGGCTGTTGTGGCTAGTCAAGCATCGCTCCCGAGTAAAACATGCCTCATCTGTGAACGAAACTATTCTCAGAAAATCAACGGCAGTTTTTCAACGTAGTGGAGATGAAGTACAATTCAGCCGACACGGATTGCTTCGAGTCAAACTTCTAAGACGCGAAGCTCAAAATCTACGTCCCGGAAAGGGTACATTGTGAGGACAAAAAGTCCTTCTCTTGTCTCTTTCTATCACCTTTGAAGTTTGATGGTAGAGTTTTTGATCACTCTGTATTAAAATTTCTTATATACGGTAAATTTTACTGTCTTATTATTTTTGCATTTCACTTCAGAAAGTCTCATTTTATTTGCAATGTGTTGTAGCCGTTTGTGTTTAGTTTTACAAATAGTCTTCAACGTTATCCAGTTCTTATTGATTAATATCGAGATTATCCGGATAGGGATGAAAACGAGATAAATTATTTTCTATTGCTCTTTATCCACTACTTGGATAATGTCGACATCTTCCGGTTAATCTCGATATTAATTGGATTTCGCACATTACCCGTAATATATATAATTACATATATAGAGCGCGAAGTAAAAACACTGCATTTAGCTGTTTCCAATGTGATTAAATTAGATTACCAATTAAAATTTCTCAAACTGAAAATTGAATCTACAGCTGCAATATTATCTAATTACAAGTAATTTAAAGTTTAAATTATCAGTAATTAATTAACTCAAACGACTATTATTTATCGATCATGAAATAAAAAATAAATGCAATTTATTTATTAAAATCACTTTATATATATATAATTTGTTGATTTCTAATTGAAAAATTATGATCTCGATCTTTCTTTTAAAAAATTAATCTCTTTCAAAAAATATTATTGAATGAATTAATTTTCATTCATTAATATTTTTTGGATTTTTAATTTAAATGAAAGGAATAGTATCCAAACAGGTGAAAATTGTTCTAAAATATTTTTAATAATATTAATAAAAAAAGAATAATTGTCTTGCACTTAATCAAAATTAAGCATAAATACTGTATTTTAAAATATAGATCTTATTTCATCTCTTTTATTTATTATTTTACTTACTATTTTATTTATTACTCTCTTTGGATGATTATATTGAAATATAGATAGATAATGTGAATTTTGATTTTTATTAATTATTAAATACAATGCCATAAATAGTTCACATAATCTTTAATAGATATCGCTTTAGGTAAATTAGTAAAGTAGTGAAATTTAATACTATAGCATATAAATAGGAAAGTAATACCGTAATATAAAGTAAAATTATTTAAGGAAAAAGATAAAACATAATTTATGTAGATTAATTTTAAATAAAAATAATTATAACAGATAGTTAAGAATTTTTTAATCTTTGATATTTATTTATTTCGCAAAATATTATTAACAATATAAAACATGTTAAAAACCAATTTAGAATCAGATAAAAATCATGTCAAACTCTTTATATGCGAAATAACTCGCATAGAAATTCAAAAGTTTATGGAAATATAATTTCTCAATATCAAAGTTGCGGGTACATACTTTAATATTCGTCCTATATTAACGATCTTGAAAAGTTTTTATAACATTATACCAGCGCTTCTCAATCTGTGGAGCGTGTCCCCCACAGGTTGAGAATCGCTGCATTATAGAATTGCCAAGTTAATATTAGCATTATAACTGTTATTCAACATTCTCAATTAAATAAATTTCACCAGTAATTCAGAAATACAGACCAATTTTTATGCCAGTAATCACAAAATCTGTTAGAGAAACAGTAATAATATCTTTATTGAGCTAGATTGCATGATGCACACATAAATTATCATGATCTAATTTCTATCTTAAATTTTCTGGAAATAGAAAGTTAATAATTAGCCGAATCGTCTAAACTATTGCTAAACTAGTCATAATAGTATGCTTATTTAGAAATACAGTGTGTGTGTATATATATACACTATATTTCTAAAATACATTGTGTGTGTGTGTATATATATATATACACTGTATTTCTATATATATACTGTATATATATATATATACATATATTTATTTATTTATTTATAATACATTTACAGATATAATGAATTCACAAAAAACTGGACTAGCATTCAACAGTTATTCAAATGTCACTCTAATGCTTCATTATAGACTGTCATATCATATACTTCACTATTAAGTCATATTACCTGATTATTATGAAATTGTGTCATTACAGTTCATTAAGAAATCAAAAATGCCTTGATATACATTATTTCAAACTGTTTGAAATCGTATATAAAATATACAGTATAGTATATTGCAACTTGATTTATCCACATAAAAAATTAAGGGGAATAAATATGCTTTCTTTTAACAATAATTTTTCCAGAAAGAAAATTTACCGACTGGTCTTTAACTTAAAAAGATGGCCTATTACAATTTATTGTTATTTAATATTAAAATCATATAATAATAAATTGTGAGAAATAGACTATCTATAAATTCAATCATTGAAGCAATTTACTGTATTTTCAATGCGTGAAGCTCATGAATAGAACACATTTACAAATGATGTATTATTCATAATGACATCGCACATTTTATGCGCCAGCAGTCTTCATTTCCGAGACAATAACCAGTAAGAAAAGGGATAAGAATAATAATACGAAATATCTTTATTAATATGATAACATGATAATTCTGCTTCTCGTGCCATAGAAATACGAATCTGAATCTATGTAATTCAAAAACCAGCTATTGAAAATCACATAATTGATATAACCATAAGATTTTTAAGATAGATATTAGATGATTATTTTAATCTATCATTAAATATAAACTGAAACAAAATGATTCATATATGTACTTCATTTCTGAATAAACTTTGATTGATATTCACGTGCTATTCTATCTTTAAGCCGAGTAATATGTTACGAGTACGATGCATCAGAACGTATCTTGAAACAAGCACTATCGTGTAAAACTTTTATGTTGCTGCTTGTTTTAATTATTATTTATTAAATTTATTTAAAAAAATTACATTTAAAAGTTTGTTCAAAATTATAATTTAGAATTTCGGACGATTCACTTCAAGTTAGCTATTCCATTTTGAATACAACTAATACTCAAGAATAAAATATTCTATAGATACACAATGTTCTTTAAGGAAGTATAATAATTTATAGCTAATATATTTCTATGAGCAAAATTTTAGTTCAGAGACTTTAATAAAATTAATATTTGTAATTTTATGAGTAATATTTAAATTTCTTTATAAAAAAATCATGATATGTTGTAAATATTCAATTATATATTTATCACAAACTAAACTGAACTTTTAACTTCTACTATATGATATACGAATGATTTATTTTTAAATATAAATTCATAAAATTTCCTTTATGTTTGACCTTCAACTTTGGCCTTATTATATAATATGCTAGATGAATATACAATATTGTTCCTGTTTAATATTTCCGGTTTTTCATATATAAAAAGTTGTTTCACATAAAGTGTTATTTTCAAGAGTTTTCTTCATTTTACTTTTTGTGCTATAAGGGATATTTTAAACTATCCAATAACCATGAATTCAAGCAAACAAATAATACACTTTACTATTATGATATTTTAAAATTATATATCTTTCTATGAACTTGAAAACAGCATACAGTAAATTTATAGCTACCTTTACTGCTTCACTTAGAATTCAATAATTACATATCAAAACTGAAATATCCTTGAATAACTTCCAGAATATCAAACTTATAAAACTAAAATTATTATTATTATTTTAAAATCAATTTGATTAAAATTTTCTACTGGATATGATTAATAATATTTAAAGAATTGCATACTTTTAAATAAACATATCTTATGTGTTTTAAATACTGTATACATTTTATAATGCTGAATTTTTACAAATAGTTTCTTTTGAAAAAAATAAAATTACGTTTATATAATTTTTTATTTTGAGAAATATTGGTTTTTTTTCCTTTACTTGCTATATGAATTCGTAGTTACATCATCTAGAAATTGCTCCAAGCAGTTTCTAAGTATTGCAAGACTTGTTTAAAATGGTGTTTATGCACGCAAGGACAATAATACACTAGAATAAAAAAGTTAAACCATAAAAATTAAAAATATTAAATATTAAATAATATAAAGTAATATGTAACTGCATATATTTTTAGATTTTAATACATTATTCAAATTAATTTTTTGCGATTGAAAAAAAAACCATTTTTATATTGAAGTTAAAAAAATTTTGCAAATTATTTAATATTGTATTTATTATAGCCTATATATATTATCTTATAAAATGTAAGATGTAGAATTTTTAAATAGAAAAAATTCTTTCGTGTTCATTTTCTGATGTATCTTTAGGATCTAAACAAACCTACTGAAGTCAAGATAATTAAATTTGCAGTTAATTTCGTATAAATACCCAAGAATTATTAACTAATTTATTAAATTTTAATAATTCTAACTGATGATAAGATTATTTGTGTGTATCATTTTTTTTCACTTGTAATTAAATTCTGCTTTGTCATTCTTCTATCCTGAATAACTATTCTGTATCTAAAAATAAATAAGATAAAACAATTCAAAATTCAGAATTATACTTATTATATAAAAAATTAGAATAAATCTAGAACCCATTTTTTAAAATTCTGAATATAAAAAAATTATATTGCATATAGAATTTCGAAAAATAGCATTAAAAAATTAAATATAAAGTAATTAAATAAAATATAAATTTTAATTAAGTAAATCTAATACTATAGTTTCAAAATAGATATAAAAACAATTTAAGGTAATGATGTCAATGCAAAATTTTCAATTATTCAAACATTTTTTAATAAATAAATGCTTAATTAATACATCTATCATAAAATCTGTTTAAGATAATTAATAATTTTTTTATGAAATTTAATTGAAAGATAAACTTCAAATTAAAGAATAGTAATATTTTTAAAAGAATTATTAATAATATTTTATAATTAATTTACATATCAAAATTTAACAAAGTATAGAAAACAGAAATAAGAGTTAATAGAATATAACAATAGATATAAAGACATCACAGAAATACTTTTACAGTACTGCATATCTATTAAATGATCAATAATTATTATACTGTATATCTAAGATCAAAATAATTTTTAAAGGAAAACAAAAATTGAAAATATAATTCAAACGAAATCAACGATTCGTAAAATTTGGTGAAAGAGGGAATTTTAAATAAATGTAAAACTGAAACTGTCGTTTGTAAATCCAGAGAATTTCGGAAATCCCTAGATTAACAGCATTAACAGCATCTTTTATCTATCACGAACGCTTAAGTTTCTATGACTTTTGTTGCAACGCCTTTGGGTGAGTGCACGACCTTCAAACTTCTTTCGAAACAAAAGGGAATTTTTGGTCAATTTTATTGGTCAGGATCTAAAATAAAAACTCTAATTTCTTCTACGAAATCCGGTCTGTCGAATCAGTATATAAGAGTGGAGTTGACAGAGTTTTTCATTCCGACTTCGAAAGTCGTCTCACTTTATAATTCACCAATATGAAGACTTTGGTAAGTTCTGTTTATCGAATTAATTTTCAAAAATAAATATAGATTTCTAAAATAGTAAAAATTATATTTTGCAGCTTGTATTATTGATTTTGTCTGTCGTCATGATGGCTACTTTAGCCATTAAATATGGATATGGTGGATTTGGAGGTTATGGTGGAGGTTATGGAGGAGGTTATGGTGGAGGTTATGGTGGTGGAGGTTATGGTGGTGGTTATGGTGGTGGCTTTAAGAAAATTGGAGGATTTGGTGGATTCAGAAGAGGATTTGGTGGTTATGGTGGTTATGGAGGATTTGGAAGAGGTTTTGGTGGCTATGGAGGATTTGGAAAATTTCATAAAGGCTAAATAAGTAAATATATGAATTATATTTGATTAAATATTTATAAATTAATGTTTAATTTTTTAATTAATACATATATTTTTTATTTTTATAAAATAGGTAGAAAAATTGTGATTGATCTCTTCTACTTCATCCCGGAACTTAGATTTTTCCTTACAAGTTTAATTTATGTAAAATATATATGTTCATAAAAATAATGTAATTTTACACATTTGTATAAATAAACTCTTCTTCTAAGCTCAATATTTATGTTCTTTATTAAATTTATATAATATTCATCAAAATAGTGATAGTACATCGGAAACTTACAAATAAACTAAAAAGTTGTTAGTATTAATTAAAAGAATAACTCGAAAAGTTTAATTTTATATCAACAACAAAAATATTATCTAAATATGTAAAGGGATATATTTTTCTTTGGTTTTTTTTGTTTTGTCTGATCTTGCTTCACTAATCTATAAATTTAAAATTTTATAGATTAATAAATTTCATAACTAACTTTCAAAAATATATAAAAATATATTAAATATTGAAATATTTAATATATTTTAATTTTACCAATAATTAATCCTCAAAAATTTAATAAAATTTTAGTTCTTTTTCAATTAAACATATTGTACGTAGCGAACTTTATGAATGAATAATTCTTATTAATTAAAAATTTCAGATGATGAAACAGTCCCCAATTGATAATTTCCCTCAACTCTCTTTTATAAATCTATTTTATTTTTCACAGAATTTTAATCCTTCATTTAATTCGCTTACAATAGAAACAATTAAAGAGTATAAGATTAAAAATCTTACAAATTCACTATAATAATAAATTTAATTTCTCATAAATTTATAGATTAGGAAAAACGTCTGTTTAAGAAGATTGGGTTATTAGTTATTAATAATTAAAATGAAATGGAGTTAGGATTAATGATTGAATTATTAATGTTTACTAATTAATATCCTGTTGTAAAGGCCTAGTTCGACATATAAATATTAATTTTATAAATTTGGACTAATTCAAAAATGTTTGATTTAATATTAATCTTGATTAAAAAAACTTTTGTTTTATTCTAATAAGATCTAATTAAACTGGATCAGAGGTTATCATATTTCGTAATATTGTATTACCGTAATTAAACCATTACAGAAAGTATCCTAAGATAGATTTATATATAAACTGAAAATAAAATTATGAAATAAACTTTATATTGATCAAATAGTTTCTAAAGATGTTTAAAATATAATTAAATTTAAATTATTGTTACAATTTAATCAAATTTCGTTTTAAAATTTTAAAACGGAAATTTAATTGATATTATGTATCTATCAAGAAACTGAAACTATTGCTACTTTTTTCCATATAGAATTTGAAAACAATCATTCCATTGTTAGTGATGCATCGATTAAAAAGTGACAAGATTGCAAACGTTACAAATCACACAATTTTTACCTCCAGTTTCGACTGATTTAATGGAAATTGGGGAAAAAATTGTTTGATTTTTACTTATAAGTTTCTCATGTACTATCACTAATTATTTATTACTAATTATTCGGATCAGAAAATATTTTTTAATTGAAGCCAAAGCTTAGATTAAAGTTGAATGTAGTCTATTAAAAAAAAAAAAAAATTAAATCTAAACGAAAAACTTAAAAGTTTAGTAGAAAATATTTCAAAGTAAATGTTTTTAGTTTCGGTCTTAGTGGACTGAATTTAAATTCTTTTTTATATACTACATTCAATTTTAAGCTATGCTTTGACTTCAATGAAAAATTTTTTTCTGATCCAAAACAATAGTTTAAAGAATGTGATTAAGAATCTTCCAGTGAAAAATATAAAAGTTATTATTATTTTTGTATTATTTTTGAAATGTTTATGTATTATTTTTGAAATGTTTGAAATTTAACTTTCTTAATGTCATACAGTATCGATATCACGAAATAAGATAAAATGAAAAAAAAAAATTGCCTATCGCTTTTTAATTAACAAATTATAATTTAATAAAGAAAAACACTTTTGTTCCCTTCCTGAAACAATTTTCCTTCTAAATCCTGATTTGAAAATTTTCTTAATTTTATTTTAAAATCAAAAAATAAGTTTCTCTTTTCTCATAAATGTATAATATCATTTATTATAAAATTTTAAATTATTTTATAGATATTTAAAAAGCGAATGAAGAGAGTAGACCCTCGTAGAACAAGTATTCATATAATGCGAATTCTTATAACGCGATGAAAAAAATTCGGCAGCACTCCTATACGCGTTAAAATAATCCCATATAACGAGGTAAATAAAACTGACATTTTCAAGTAGTCGTATAATAAAACTGCATTTTCATAGTTTCATTTCTAATTGAAACTATCACATGAAATGTTTTTCACATTTCGCTTTATTCGTAAACTAAGTATTTTAATTAAAAAATTAAATTTAATATAAAGCAACTATTATAAATAGCAAACATTTAAAAATAAATAAAAATCATTTACATAATTATCTGATGAAGCCATAGAGGCCAGAATACGTGCTATTTACTCTTCGTGATTTGCCATTTTAATTTTTTCGGTTAATAGCAGACGATGAAGTATTAGATGTTGGCTACAAATTCGATATAAAGTACAATATCTGTATATGCAATTTTGTAATGTTACATTTTAATATTAGGGTCAAATTATATTATTTAGATTTTAATTTATCTTTCAAACGAAAGATTCATAAATCATTAATATGAGAAGAAATATTGGAATCCTTAGACGATCTTTGAAACAAATTGGTGAAACTTTTTTGAATGTCTATACAATATTCGAGAATAATCTTGTGAACGAATTAATTTCATATAATCAAAATAACTGTTCTACCTTACTATAATTTATATTTCATTATCTCTGTTTTTTTTTTCTATTTTATTCTAATTTCACAATAAAAATGATGTAAATTTACTTGATAATGTTCTAGTTAGATCAATAACAAGAACATTTGTTAAACAGAGAAAAATATACAATACGAATTTTTTAATTTTTTAAAATAAACAGATTTTATTATATATAGACGTATAAATATATTCATATTTTAATTTAGAAAAAGCAAAAAATTCATAGTAATCAAAAATTTATTTTCGATAGATAGCAGTGCCATCTGTTGTTTAATATACAAGAATGTATTTTTAAAATATTAAAATTTTCAATAGTTATATTGTATTTAAAAATAAAATAAATTAGAATTTCTTTTCGTGTTGTCTTACTTTTAATAAATTTTAAGTTGATTTTCTTTAGATAAAATAGGAATAATTAAATCAGAAAAGATTAAACTTTAATTAAAAGTTATGATCTTATTCATCAACGATATTTTAATTTTATTACATGAAATTGTCATATAATGAATTGCTTGATATAATTACAGTACTGTGCTTGATTTGAAAGGAACTTACGTTAGTATTAATTATAAACAATTAATAATTAAGGAAATGTTTTAATAATTTTTATATATTGTGTTAATATTTTAATTCTTGATAAAATTGATTTGAAACTGAAATATAATATAGTTTCGAATCTTGACGTTGACACTGCTAACATCATACAGAAAACGGTGATCATAAGGCGATTTGTATACTAACTGTAGTGACTGTTGTATTATTAATAAAATCTGTTTATTAATATTTTTATCTGTTATCGGAAATGCATATTTATAAAAAAATTATAATAATAAAAATGGTTTAATACTCCATGTTGAGATATTACACTTTAATTATTAGGATCTATATTCATATTTATTATTAAAATAAATGGGATATGTCTGACCACCAAAATAAAGTCAATTTGCTACATCGCTGAATGTATTCCCGTAGAAAAAGTTTGTCAGGTTACCGGAAAAGGTTCGGCTCTCCAATAATACGCACAAGTACCGGCATTATTCACTTCAAGAGCAGAGCGATGCTACTGTAACTTGACAGGCACCATTCCACAGTTTCCATAGCAACAGGGGAGGGAAGGTATATGGGGAACTGAAAATTTGAAAGTTGGAAAAGTATTATGATTACTTTGAAAGAAAGTCACTGTTTATTATTTAATTATACTTTATACAATATATGAAAAACATAACTAGATACCGAAAAACATGACAAGTTACTACAAATATTAACCGCTAATAAT